>JAHSUH010000483.1:0-14636 GCA_025388415.1 Cynanchum wilfordii
AGAAATAAGAAAACAAATGAAATTAAATGAAATAAAATAGATCAAGAAAATATCCAAGACCTATTAAAGAGATCAAAGATATTTAAGAATTTAGACATGAAAAGTAAAAGCTACTTGAGAATGATATCATAAGACAAATCATATCAAAATTAATTCGTTATAAATTTCACACCGTTGATGAAAATTTTTCCCAAAAATTACAACGAACTTAGAGGAAAAACATCACGAAAAATAATAGGCTTCCGGCACCGCCGCTAAAATCGATGTGTATTTTGAAATAAAAATAATATAAATAATCGAATAAATAATACTAAAAATAATAGGAATCTTCAAGATTAAAATAGGTTTGTCACTAAAATAACTCAATTAGGAGAGCACCTATCGAAATAGTTTAGTAAATATAGTAGTATTCAGATTTTAAATTTATAAAAAATCGTTTTTCCCTAAGACTTCTATTAAATTCTAGTGTGGAAAATATAATTGAACCAATTATGAATATGATTTGTGAATAAGGATCATTCAACAAGTAAATCAACCAATATCAAGAATGATAAGGTTGATTTCTAAATCCTAGAAAGGAAAGTAAAGCAAAGTAGAAGATCAAGTAAGTAATGGAAGGTAGAAACTCATAAGAAATAATAGGAGAAATGAAGGATACAAACTACTAGGGGCAAGATTAATCATGAAATAACTATCATAATCTCACCAATATTCAAGTCTAGAGTAGAATTTCTTCCATACGGATTGTTGCAAGAAACTCATTGATTTAAGAACACTTGAATGTTGACAAGATCAAATCTCCCATCAATCATCCTAGTTCCGGTCCATCAATAGGAAATCTAATCGAATCAATGTTGGCACTAATTGTTGTCCTAGTTCCTGGCCTAACAATAAGTGTTAATCCGAAACTACAACCTCAAATCAAAGCTTAACACTCAAGATAAAATTTAGATTTAAAGCTATGAATGAAATTGCAATATCAAATTAATAACACTATAACAATCATCCATGAAAACCATAATTTGCCCAAAGTAATTTGTAGAATAATACCAACCATTTCTACCTAAAAGAAATGTAGAGAGAAGAGTTCCTAGGGTTGGTGTCTAATTACAAGATTGAAATTCAAACAAATCAAAGAAAGAAGAGTAACCTCTTCAACCTTCTTTTGATCAAACTTCTCTTCTTCAAATCTTCAAGTTGTTGAAGTTGATTCTTCTCTTGCAAGACTCCAAATAAATTCCTTATGGTTGAGGCAACTTCTCACAAGATCTCACAAGGTAATCTCTCAACTCACAACATATGAACAAGATCTCAAAAATATGAAAGTAGGAAAGTATAGATCTAATTCAAAAACCCTAAAAAGTATTACAATTTAATAGCATAACCCCTTCCAAAATACAAGCCAATCTCAACCTTATGCTACTCTTCCAACCTCTAAATAATGGTAAAAATCCCAATATTTATAGATAACCAAAACAGGGATAAAATAGTAATTTTACACAAAATTCTCTAAAATCTCGGAACAGAACATCACTACGAGCATAGTCCCTTGTGCACTATGGGCGTATTGAAGCAGTTAAGGGCAACGGGCATAGAACAAAAAGGGCAACGGGCGTAAAATAAAAATTTGCAAAATCATCAACACGGCGTGTTCATGGCCGTGTTGATGGGTCGAGCCCGTGTTTCGGGAGTGTTCAGCCTTTCCGGCTGGGCGTGTTCAACGTTGCGCGTGTTGTGGGGACCGGATTTGTAAATCTTTCCGGAAATTGCATATTTAGTCCCCGAACTTTGCTCTTTTGATCAATTAGCTTCACAAACTTCCTGAAAACAGAAATATCACAATTAAGTGCACAATTAACATATTTATCTCAATTTACTCTAATAATCCTCAAATACCCTTCCAAAACATTACCAAATTTAGCGTTATCGGAACTCAAAGAATATTAATTAAAATTCTAAAGATGCAAGTCTAATAGTAAAATAAGTGACCATTTATTGAAAACCAAAACTAAAACTAAATCCTATCAAAAGATGCAAAGACAGAAATCTAAATGCAAAGCCATACCTAAACTTATATCAAGTACATAATAAGGCTAACAAATAAAAGGTTGAACATATGAAAACATCTAACATCAATGCCTAACAAAAGTAAGTATCTAGATAATAATCTCCATGAATTGAAGACATTATTAGAATACTAACTAAGCAATGTAAGACAAGTAATGAAAATGCAAAACAAAAGAATGACAAGTAATGAAACTAAGGTTGAGAAGAGAGATAAACTAAACTACTCTACCATAATACCTTAAAAAAAAAAAATCAAGACAATATCTATTACAACTACCCTAATTAAAGGATTAACATGAAACATAAGCATGAAAATACATCTATAAACATGAATTGGAAATCTATCAAAGAAAGAATCAATCAAGAAAGTAAAGCACTAAAGTTATAAGAATGAGAAGTAGAAAATTGAAGAACAAGTTAGAAAACTAGTTAGATCTTATACTAACCATACCTAGAATCTAATTAGAAAAAGTTAGAAAGTAGGAAAAACAATTAGATCTAAATTCTAAACTAAAGATCAAACTAAGATATTAAACTAAAAATCTAAGTGAAATCCTAAGAAAGAAAGTTAGAAGAACTAAAAATTATTAAACCTAATCTAAGGTACTAAACTAACTAAGCTATCTAATCAAGATCAAAAGCAACTCAAGTTAACCTAAATCCAATATCTAAACTATACTCTAACCAAAGCTTCTAAGTAAAAGTTTTCCTAATGGATCTAAACTAACCAAAATACTAACTAAACCTAAAAATCTTGTTACTAAATCATCTAACCCAAAAATTTATAATCTAAGTAAGAAAAATTCTAAGAAAACCGAATTAAAAAGAAGAAAAAACAACATACAAGTAACAAACGAAAGCTACAAAAGTAAGAAATAGAAATTCTAAGAACAAGAATAACCAAATCAAATCAAATCTGAAAATTAAACTAGAAAAATTATGAAAAAAAAAATTCAACTAACAAATCAAATCAATCAAAACAAAATAAAAATATCCAATGATCTATTAAGAAGATCAAAGAGACTTCAAGAAATAGACAAGAAAAATCAAAGATACTTAAGATTGATTCCATATAACAAATCATAACATAGTTGATCCATTATATGATTCACACCGTTACTATGAAAATTTTCCCAAAAATTAAAAGGAATTAAGAGGAAAACATCATAAATCTAAATAATAGATAGTCCCGGCAACGACGCCAAAAATCTGTTGAGTTATATTTAGATATAAAAATAATATAAATAATGGAATAAAATAGTACTAAAAATAATAAGAATTCTCAAGATTAAAATAGAATTGTCACTAAAAAAATAAACTCAACTAGGCAGAGAACCTATCGAAATAGTTTAGTAAGTAAAGGTAGTATTCAGATTTTAATATTTATAAAATCATTTTTCCCAAGACGTCTATTAATTTCTAGTGTGGGAAATATAATTAAATCAATTAGGAATATGATTTGGAAGTATGAATCAATCATCAAGTAATCCAACCGATAACGCTTAATTTGATAATGTTTTTGAAGGGTAATTGTGCATAATTGTTGAGGTTTAATAGAGTAAATTGAGATAAATTTGTCAATTGTGTATGTAATTGTGATATTTCTGTTTTCGGGAAGTTTGTGTAGCTAATTGATCAAAAGAGCGAAGTCCAGGGACTAAATATGTAATTTTTGGAAAGATATACACACCCAGTCCATGAACACGCGCTTAGACGATGAACATGCCCTTCAGGAAGACTCAACACGCCCTGCAAAGCATTAGAACACGTGCTCAGTGTATGAACACGCTCAAAAAGAAGGAAGAACACGACCAAAAGAACACGTGCTCGGTGAAAAACCCGTCACCGAGGGAGTGTTGCATATACCACCGAGCCCGTGTTGATGCACTGTTCCGAGTTTTTAGAGAATTCTTTGTAAATTGACTAATTTACCCCTGTTTTCAGTTATCTATAAATATTGGGATTTCCAGAGGTGTTTAAAGGTGGCTAGTGATTGGAAGGGTTATGCTATCAAAGTAATTTTGTAATTGTTGTTCAGGGTTTTGAATTAGATCTACACTTTTCTATTTTCTATTCTTTGAGATCTCTTTCACTTGTTGTAAGTTGTAAGAATCTCTTGTGATTCTTTGTGTGAAGTTGCCTCGAATCGTTAGGAATTTCCTTGAAGTTTTGCAAGAGGGGAATCAACTCTATCAACTTGAAGATTTGAAGAAGAACAAGAAGTTTGACAAAGAGGGAGTTGAAGAGGTTACTCTTCTTCTTTTATTTGTTATAATTTCCATTTTGTAATTAGAGACCAACCCTAGGAACTCTTCTCTCTACATTTCTTTTAGGTAGAAATGGTTGGTATTATTCTACAATTACTTTGGGCATTTCTTGGTTTTTCATGGATTGAATATTATAGTTGATTAATTTGAATTACAATTTCATACATAGCTTGGATCTGAATTTTATCTTGAGTATTGAGCATTGATTTGAGGTTGTAGTTCCGGATTAACACTAATTGTTAGGCCGGAACTAGGACAACAATTAGTGCCAAGTTGATTCGATTAGATTTCCTTTTGATGGACCGGAACTAGGATAATTGATGGGAGATTTGATCTTGTCAACATTCAAGTGTTCTTAAATCAATGAATTTCTTGCAACGAATTGTATTGAAGAAGTTCATCCTTAGACTTGAATATTGGTGAGATTATGATAGTTAATTCATGATTAATCTTGTCCCTAGTAGTTTGTATCCTTCATTTCTCCTAATGTTTCTTATGAGTTTCTACCTTCCATTACTTGCTTGATCCTCTACTTTATTGTTCATTTACTTTGCTTTCTAGGAAATTAGAATTCAATCTTATCATTCTTGATAAAGGTTGGATTACTTGATGATTGATTCATACTTCCAAATCATATTCATAATTGATTTAATTATATTTTCCACACTATGAATTAATAGACGTCTTGGGGAAAACGATTTTATAAATATTAAAATCGATAGGTTCTCTTCCTAGTTGAGTTTATTTTATTCCTATTTTAATCTTGAGAATTTCTATTATTTTTAGTATTATTTTATTCCATTATTTATATTATTTTTATATATATATATAACTCACATCACCAACCTTTATCAAGAATGATAGGATTGAATTCTAAATCCTGTAATGAATAAAGCAAGTAAAAAGGTTGGGAGGAATTCTTAGTAAAATATAGGTGAGATAAGAAGATACAAAATACCAAGAATAGGATAATCTTGGATCTAGTATCATGGCTCCACCAAATTCAAGTCTAAAGTAGAATTTCTTCCATACGGATCGTGGCAAGAAATTCCTAGATTAAGAACACTTGAATGTTAATACAAATAGATTTCCTATCAATCATCCAAGGTCCGATCCATCAATAGGAAACTAATCACATTAACTTGGCACTAATCGTATATCCAAGGTCCGGCCTAACAATTAGTGTTAATTCGAACTACAATCTCAAATCAAAACTTATACTAAAGATAAAATTCAGATCTAAAACCATCAATGAGATTGCAATTCGAATTAATAAAACCACAATCATTCAATCCAAGAATATCACAATATCTCAAGTAAATTGTAAAATAAAACCAACCAAATCTACCTATAAGAAATGTAGAAATGAGAGTTTCTAAGGTTGGTTAACTAATTACAAAGAATAACAAGGAATAATAGAAGAAAAGGAGAAAGTGAAACATAGACATTAAACCTTCTTCCTCTTCAACTTCTTCTCTTGATTCTTCTTTGCTTCTTCAACTTGGATCTTCAATTTGTGTAGTCCAAATACCCTAGAATAGATTCAGTAGATTTCCTTACGGATCGAGGCAAACCTACCTAGTTAATCCCAAGATACTCAATACTACAACAAGTAGAGAGTAATCTCTAAGAAAATTGGAAAATCAAAGTATAGATCTCTCTCCAAGTTCTTACCAAACCTTTACAATTAAAATGGCAGAGTAACATGAGCCTAATTCAACCTCTAAAATATGGTAAAAATCCTATAATTTATAGATAATCAAAACAGGGGTAAAATAGTCATTTTACAAAGAAAAACAAGGATTCTCGCATTACTACGGGCGTATTGATGTCATTAAGTCTACGGACGTAGAATCTAGAGTGCAACTGCCGTGAGAGAAGGTAGTTATTTTATACGGGCACGATGCACAAAAGGGAAACGAGCGTATAGCTACTACGGGCGTATTCATACCTTCCAAGGGCGTAGCATATTTCCAAAATATTGCTCTTTTGACTCTCAATTTATCTTTTTATTTCAATTTCGCCCTAAGTAACCTGAAATAGAATATTTGCAATTAAACCCAAAATCAATCAATTTATCTCAATTTAATACAATAACACTCACAAATCATGCACAATTTATATCCCAAAACAATTTTTTTTCAATCCCGCAAACTTCCAAAAAGTAAACAGAGCAAATTTGCGTAATTTCCATTTAAGTAAGTCTAATTAGACTTTAAATTAAACATAATTAAACATAATTACAGATAACTCGATTTTATATCTTGTTTTTACACATTAATTGTGTTCAATTCGAGTTAATTATGAAGTTAATTGGATTTAATTGAATGGAAGTTATGCAAATTCTTTCTATTTTTGATTTCGTGTTTCAGGGACCAAAATTGAAGAAAAGAAGAAATTAGGGACTAAATTGCAATTTAAGAGTAACGCGGGCAACATCGTGTTACACACATGCGGCAATCGTGCCACACAAGTGTCGTGCCACAAGACCGTGCCACAACGCCCGCAACACCGTGCCGCAACGGCGGAGCATTTTACCGCTACGGCCTAGTAAATGTCCCACAATAGAAAATTTCTGTTTTCCTAGCCCAACTCACGCCTATAAATAGAGGCATCATGTTCAAGCTTGCGCACACTTAATCACTCGTAACAGAGCATTTCAAGTTCCTAGCCAATAGGAATTTTGTGATAAGCTCTAGTCAAGTTTTTTAGATTTTCTATTTTTCTTTCTTCGAGTGTAGGGGTCGAGCCCCAGACCATAAGGGGATACCCTATAGTTTAGTTGAGGGGAGTGGTAGCTGAAGATCTTTAGAGCGAGAAAAGGATCCGAGTACAAGTCTAGACCAGACCGGAGGATTAAGCCACCGTGGGAAGCAAGTGAGAGCAACACGACAACTTTCTTTCCTTTCTTTTCGCTCTTGTATTACTTTTCCTTTATATGTTATGATTCTATGTCCTAGGATTCTCTTTATTTAGATTGATTAATTAATGATTTATACATTTCCTAAAGGATACGTTTTAATATACATTATGAATTTCTTATTGTTTTACGCTTCGATTTGATTCTCGTATTAAATTTTTGTTATGAAACTTAGGTTGATGCATGATACTACAATAGTTAATTAAATGACGGGCTTGTTTAGGAGACCGACCATAGGAGAATTTACACAATTGCCGATTAGGTCTAATAACTTGCATCGACCATAATGAAGTTAGGAAGCCTAATAATCTCGAGTTAGTAATCAATGCAAATCTTAAGATTAACTTATTAAATTCACGACTCTAATAATTAATCTACAAAGGTTTAGGGATTACTTGCAACTGACCCGTATCGAGGTAATCACTTTAGATACCTCCGGTATGGTAGTAAGACGATTCGAATTCATAATCGCCTTATATCCATTTGCAAATTGAACTTTCGAACATTGTTCAGCTTAATTAATCATACTTACTTCATCATATATCTTTCCATTCTTGTTTTTAAATATTCTTGGGACAAATATATCTGAATTGAATGGACACATATGACTAATTCCCCGAACCTTAAAGATTGTCATAATTGATAGAAACCCCACTACCGTCACCAACGCTCGAGAATACGATATTTATAAATTTAAAAATTGTGGTACTCCCGTGTTACTATCCGGATGCGATAGGCACGCCCCTTAGTTGTGCTCTGATTAGTGTGACACTGCTTTGTGAGATTATTTGCTTTATATGATACTATACTTTACTCACTCAAAAACACACCGAGTTTTTGTGCCGCTCGGGACGCTAAATTCATAATACTTTGAAATTCCGTAAAATTTTAGAAACTTTATTTTGGTAACGGTAGTATCTATCCTTTATGATTTGATTAGTGGAATTAGACCCTCACTTTCCTAAGTATACAATTTCCTAAATTGTTAATTTTAGAAATTATCTAGAATTAAATAAATTAATGTCATCTAGTTTTAGAAAATTCATTCTAAAAACATACTAAGAAACTCTAGAGATTATCGTAGGGTCGATTAAAAAAATAATAAATTAATTAAAAAAAAAAAAAGAGTACAAAATTATTTTTTCGAACTCTTTTTCTTTGTCTCTCTTCTTATCCTATTGAAACATCATGCCCAATCTATATTCTGCATTATCAAAAACTGAAACTTTTGACTTCATCGCGAGGATCCACCTGAATTGGAACCAAAAGGGCTGCCATTCCACCTTGCTATGGATTCCTAAGATGAAGGTAAGAGCTTCCTTGATTATAATTGTAATCCGAATGAGAAACAAATGCACTCAAGAGGTACAAAAGAGCTTTTGTTTATAAAATTGTTGATATTTCGTACCAATCCTAGCGTTTACTCTCATACATGTTCTATTGTCTTTCGGATAACCGTTTCTAGCTATATTTTTTCTTAACATGATAAGAGAGTTTAAGGGAGTTTATAGATGATTTCCTATGATTGATATACGCTCATGCATTGCTTGTGAAATCTGAATCTATGTTATAAAGATGCATGGAAATGACTCATATGCTTAATCGTTAATATATCCTTTTCGTGTTCGACAAGGGCATTTGCATGAATCTTTATTAAAGGATTTTCACCATCGCACCCATTATGACATCCCCGATTGAAATTGGCTATATGATATGTGATGTTAGTAATTATGCAGAGGAGTTGTTTGAGGACAAGGATATGTTATGAATTTCCAAATGATATACTATTCTAGATGTCGTATATGCATTTGATATATTTGATCTTGTCTAACACTATTATGTACACTTCGATCACCCTACACTCACTTGTTGAATTATAATGCATTTTGTGTACATTGGATAGAATCCTAAAATTTGATGAATATGGAAATTCAATGAACTTTAAATGGAAAAATAGGATTTGGCATGATGATAACTTTTAGAGGAATTCAAACTTGAGGATACAATGTTATTATATTCACATTTGAGAACATTTTCAGGATGTTTTAAAGTTATTGGACAAACTCCTTCGATATTAATAAGTCTCGCCATGGTAGCTTGTGAAATAATGAACGAGAGTGAAACATTATTCAAGGTGAACAAATGTAGTTGAAATTTTATATGAATTTGTTCGATAAAATCGAACATGCAAATATTCCGAGGAGGAAAGACAATCTAGCTTAATGACAAGAAGAAGCACATATAGGAGGTAACCCTATTTTTTGTTTTCGTTGTATTGTTTTGTTTTTCTTGTTCTTGTTTTTTTCTTGTTTCTCTTTTGTTTGTATGTTTTATTTTAAAGGTGTCTTATGTGGTTTTTGGCGAATTTATGCATACTGCTTATTTAGAAACCGGATGCTCCATAATAGGATTTTCACGTTATTTAAGAGACTAGATGTTCTAGTTTAGGACTACTATGTTTACTTGAGTAGATTCTCGAAGTTCCAGAGGTATATGTGCTCAAATGATCATGGCATGATAGAAATTGGATGTTCCAAAAATAGGGATTACCAATCGCTTAATTAAATAGATGTTCGATGTTCCAGATAAGACATTGTCGTGGTCAATTGATGTATCGAGCGGATAATGATTTTGTCCAGAGAAATTTACTATGGTGGAGGCTCAAACCCTAAAGCTAAGAAGAAAATATAATAACTAGAAAATATTTAACTATGAGGGTAATCTCGAGAATCTACCGAAGTAGAGACTCGAAATCCCTCAAATTCTCTGTACTGCACCTTTAGTGGGTTGATGGTTGGTGTCAAAGGTTTGGCTGCCGCTCTATTTATAGGAGTAGAAAAGGAGCTGGAAAACAAGAAAATTTGATGTGGGACACTGTCTTCAACACGGGTGCAACACGCCCGTGTTGAACTATTTTCCAAAAATTGCACTTTTGTCCCCGATTTATTCATTTCTTCAATTTCACAAAGCGAAAACAGAGAAAATTTGCTTAATTTCCATTTAATTAAGTCTATTAGACTTTAAATTAAACATAATTAAACATAATTAAATCTGATATATCATTCGACATGCTTATTCGTAACCACGCATGTGCACCCGTGATTTTGAATGAAAAATTATAGTAAGATGGAGCATAGATGGTAGATGCTAAAATATTTAGAAGTCTAGTTGGAGGCCTGATTTATCTAACCCACACTTGACCCGATATTTCTTTTTTGTGGTTGGACTAGTTTGGAGCATCAAAGAGGATTATAAAATACATTGCTAGAAGAGTATGTAATTTTATACTCTAATGTTTATGATTTAAAGTTATGAGGGATCACAAACAGCGATTGAGCAAGTTTATTCGATCACGGACGGAGTATCTCAACAAATGTGTTTACGTTGGATCAACAATAATTGGTTGAAGTTCCAATAAACAACTCATTTTAGCATTATCATCTACAAAATTACAATATTGTGCAAAAATTTCAACTGCTTATCAAGCTATTTGGATAATAAGAATATTAATGAACTTCATTAAGAACAAGAGGGAGTAACAAAGATATTTCGTGGCAACAAAGCAACAATATCTATGACAAAAGTCTAACATTTCATAGCCTGAAAAACATATTGATAAACTTCATTTAATTTGTGATTTGGTTGTAGAAGGAAAATAACTTTGAAGTATTGTAGCATACAGAAGCAATGGGCTGACATACTAACAAAGTCATTGTCAAAGAATTTTTTTACTACTTTAGAGCATTGCTTGAGTTTCCAAATTTGAATCAAGAGGGAGTATCGAAGAATGATTCAAATAAGTAGTTATTGATATTTCTATTTCTATGTTAGTGGATTAGTAAACTATGGTTGTTAATTGTTAATGATTTAGTGGGTAATTAACGTGAGTAGTGAGATAGTGGTTATATGTAATTGTTATGTGTGTATTCTAGTTCTTGATTTTTTTAAGTCTATAAATAAGTCTCATTTGTCTTTTATTTTTCATCAATCAAGTATATCGTTCCTTCTCATACATATTATTCCTTGTTCCAATTACCAATAGTTTAGTTTAAAAAATTAGACATACATAACTTTGAGGAGACTATGACAGACTTGAATTAAAACATAGACTCCTTCAAGGACATAAGTAGCTTCAGTCTGCATTCAAGCCACTTTTGGGGTTTTGAAACAAGGTTGTTCATATGTGGATTGATGGTTTCTAAAATGGGGAGAAACCTTATATATATGTTTATGTGTTTCTGTATGTAATTATAGGTACTGAACCTTGCTGCAAAATTTGGGCATTGTCTTCCTTTGTTTGGAAGTATGATCTACTTGAAACTGCATACAACGATTTTTGTGCATGGATGGTGCAACTGTCATTAACATTATCATAAAAGCTCCAGTCCTTCAAACCCTTACAATGGAGACGGTAATTTAAATTATTAATTATAGATTAAGTCAATTCCTTCATGAAGAACCTGAATTTAATTGATATTAATTATAGTACTTTTTAAATCCATTTTAGAGTTTGTGATAATTTTATTTCAACTAAATATGGTATCATAGATGAGTCGTCATAAATTCAAATTCCAGCTTTCTATGATCTGCTCACACATAAGGGAATGTATTAAGTGTATAAATTTATCCAATTTTTATCAATCTTAAACTTTTTATACTCATTGAGAATTTTAACTCGATTTTAACATAAATCAAAATATATATATATATATAAATTATTGATTGATGTTACATTAGTGGGGAAACGATCTACGGCGCTATGAGAATAATAATATTGAAGGAGATCAAATAATCCCTAACTATTTTCATTTACATCTCAAAGTGGTGAAGCTTGTATCTACATATAATTGTCTGAAGAACGAAAAATACACCAATCCTGTGCAGTTCATCCTAGAGAATGTCAGTGTTCTTTAACAACTCGAGTTCATCAATCTGCACAAGAGGAGATCATTATTGTTCTCTAAGATTCAAAATTCTTGCTCAGCTTCCCTAGAGCTCCTCCTTGGCACAAATTTTTGTTCATCTGAGAATATATACATACTTATTTTATTTCATGGATTTGTTTCTGTGTTTTGTTTGGTATTTATTTCTTGACATTATTAAACTTCTGGATCTGACTTGTCTACAGGTTAATTAATGGTTTCTCGTTTCATTTTTGGAATTTTTAAGTTCAAAATTGTTTTATTAAATTCTTTTTAGCTTTTATCCCCTTAATTTTCTCATGTTTTTATACTAGCTATTAGCCTTTTTGTCTAACATTTTATTTTTAAATTAGATTTAGACAATATATTAGTTTGGGGGATAATGCTATAGTACAATCCATCACAAAATTGCATCTCATGCAATCATGGACTAAAACCAATAAATGAGATAATTATTAGTATTTGGCCGAGTCGTGCAACGAACAAACCTCCTCGTTAAAAGGGCGGAGTTCCAAACCCACACGCTAAAATAGATAAATAAATAAACTCATGCCCTTTTCGTAAACCTATAATAGTAGATTAACAAGCTAAGGCGGGATTTATCTAATCCGACCTCATTTTTGAAAAAGCTCCAAGTTTGGGTCTTTTTTTTTTTTTTTTGAAATTATTTTCCAATATGCCCTTGACTCATTCACAAATGAATTTATTGGGACCCAATGATTAGAATCTTTGTAATTTTTCTCTCTACTCTTTTTTATTCCCTCTTTCTTCTTTTTTCACTTTCTTTTCTATCTCCTTCCCGTTTTTTTTTCTTTCTTCCCTCTTCTTCTCTTCCTCTCTTTCAACAATTACTATTAATATGCATGAGCCCTAATATAAGATTTCATTTCAAAATTTTATGTCTACTCTTACACTCATTTTTAAATGAGTCTTTATCGTAAAAATCAAATCCTCTTTAAAGCTCAATTGAACTTCAATTTCATAAAATGTTAAACCCACATTATATTAGTATGGTTGTTTGATTACAAATCTATCTAAATCATTAAATATTGTCTTAAAGAAGTGTCATACATTAATTCTAACGATTTGGTTGAGTTTGCACATACTACAAAATTGTTCATATTTTAGTCAATATCGAGATGAGGCATCATTTCCATTAATAATTTGGATACAATATGTTAAGAATGAGAAAAAAAGGAAAAGAGTGCATAGTACACATCATTTTCAATTACAATATCCAAATAGCATTATATGAACTTTAACTTTGTTGTTGTCATATCAATACACCTATCACACACACCCTTTGAACTAGATTGGAATAAGAAATTTGTCTTCTAAACACCCATGAATTTTAATGACCCTTCAAAATATAGATTGTCATTTCTATTGTATAGAATACTATAATCTCAAAAAGAAATAATTTGGTATAGATAAAACATGATATAATTTGGTGTTATCAACAACCAATTAGATTAAATTTCTTTTGAGATTATAGTATTCTATAAGATATAAATGACAATCTATATTTTAAAGGGTCAACTAAAAATTTATGGGTGTTTAGAAGACAAATTTCTTATTCTGATCTAGTTCAAAAGGTATGTAATTGTAGGTGTATTGCTTTTTATTGATGGAAAGGATGCATAGTGTGTGCTGCCTCATCTCGATATTGGATAAAATAATGAACGATGTTGTCGTATACAAACTCAACCGAATCCTTTAAAGGTAATGTATGACACTTCTTTAATGATTTAGATAGATTTGTAATCAAACAATTATACTTATATAATATAGAGTTGATATTTTATGAAATTGAAGTTCAATTGATCTTATTTACCAAAAAAAAAAAAAAAAAAAAGAAGTTCAATTGATCTTTAAAGGGGATCTGATTTTTATGATAAGGACTCATTTCACAAATGAGTCTTAGAGTAGACATAAACTTTTTAAATGAAACATTTATGTTAGGGCTCATGCTTAAAATGAGTCTGTAAGCCGTTGTTCTGGCATATTGGTGGTAACTCATGAAAGAAAGGAAGAGAAGAAGAGGGAAGAAAGAAAAAATGGAAACAGGAAAGTGATAGAAAAAGTGAAGAAAGAAGAAAAGAGGGAAGGAGAGAAAAATTCTAAAGTTTCTAATCATTAAGTCCCAATAGGACTCATTTATGAATGAGTCAAGGCCACATTGGAAAATAATTTCAAAAATAGGGCTTAACCCTTAGCTTTTGAAAAACGCAATGCCAAACAAAACCCCGAATTTAACAACACACTTTTGAACTCAAAATTCCAAAAATGAAACAAGAAATCATTAATTAACCTGTCAACAAGTCGAATCCAAAAGCTAAATAATGTCAAGAAGCTATTACCAAACAAAACACGTAACAAATCCATGCAATAAAACATACACATATATATATATATATATATATATATATATATGTGTGTGTGTGTGAACAAAATTTGTGC
>JAHSUH010000486.1:0-23321 GCA_025388415.1 Cynanchum wilfordii
AAGGAGTGCATGGCGATAATCGCATTCTCAATGGACGTGTCGTCCATCGGAAGTCCATTCACCCTCCAGCTAAGAATGTCAACAGGGTCGCCAAGAATCTGAATAAGCGAGGCCCCTGGATCGACGGCGAGGTCGAATCGCTGGAGCCGCTCAAACCACGCCTTCAGAAGCCGTTTGCGGAAGGTGGGGGTGAAAGGCCCAAAGTAGGCCGTGCAGGCACTCGCGATGAAGGTCTGCAGAGGTAATTTGTCCAGCTTGGCGGCCAAATGCGTAATATTCTCCGACCATCGAGCCCCTTCGCTTTTCAGCGAGTTAGACAGCGTCTCCGCGTTTTCAAGTCGTCGAATGCACACACGCAAGCCCGCCTCCATGTCGTTCTTCTTCTTAAGGCTTCGTTGGTAGTTCTCCTCCAGCTCCGCGAGCTCCTTTTCAACGTCGCGCAGGAGCTGTTGGGTGGCCTGCAGCTTTGTCGTCGTCTCCGCGAGGTGTTGTTCGGCTTCCGCGGCGGCCTGGCGCATTGGCGCGACCTCTTTGACGATTTTGGAGTACTCGTTCACGGCGTGCACCCACGCACAAAGGCTCCCGCACGTCTGGGAACCTTTCTGGGAGCAAATCTCCACCGTAAACTCCTCATCATTAATGCACTTTTGGATCTTCTGCAGGATAGACGGCTTGACATTCTCCGTTGGGTAGTTCCGAATCATATCCAGCAAAGGGCGATATGATAAAAACTCACGAGCCCCTTTCCAGTCCATCGCCCCTGACCACGAGTTGTTAAAATCTTTCGGGTCGAACATGTTCATGCACGCCTGGGCCGTTTTCAGCACCGCCGATGGCGGATTCGCGAACGAGCGCAGTTCATTCAAATCGCTCGCCTGAATCGTATCCAGCGCGGCCTTTGCCCGGGTGATGATCGGTTTAGCCTCCGCCAGCCGACTATTCGCCTCCGATGCGATGCGAGAGGCCTCGTTTTGCTGTTCCGCCGCGCTCGCCTGCTGAGCGCGAACTTGGACTTGCATTTCACCCACCTTGGTCTGACGAACTTTCAAGTTGGCGACGACGGCTTGGGTCTCTTTCGAGGCCTGCTCCAACAGCGGCCGCTTGACCTCGATCTCCTGCCGCATCTTCCCAATCGTCTCGTCTGTTTCTTTCATCTTTAATTTACCGTTTTTAATGCGCTCGAGCTGCTCCTCGACGGCTTGACGTTGCTCAACGAACATGGCTTTGTACGTCTCAATAAACTCCAAATACGATGTCGGCGTGACGTAGTAGCGACGCCGCACCTCCTCCCAGTAAGTATTCGCCAATGCCGCGACGCAAGCATGCACCTCCACGCATAAGGCGGGCAACTTTGTGTAAAAATCCAGCGGCATAAAAGGCTCTAGATCTTTTATCATGTTCCCTGATACCCCATTGAGCGCCTCTGTCGGCCACTCGTCAAGCCAGTCAATAGAACAGCAATTTGTCAAGGAGGGGAACTGACGACAGTGCGCGCGGAAGGTGTCCCCAACAGGGCTCATGCAAAGCGCCACATGAAGGTTATCGCGTACACGGGAAATAAAGAAGTTATAAACGTCCTCACGATTGGAAATCCCGACCTTGCGGGCCTCTTCTAGGCAAGAATTAATTTTTTTCTCCCGTTCCTCGGCGCTAAAGAGAGATGGGACCTCGCCGGAGTTGAGGATATTGCTGATGTCCTCAAGCATGACATCGTGGACCATTTGGTTGTCCGACAAGAGCATCACGCATGGGCGACATTGCACACCGGCGTAGGTGTACACCTCAAGCAAGAAATCATGAAAGTCGGCAACGGAAAAGCCTTTGCCAACCGCTACTTCGAAAACATGACAATCCGCTACGTAGGCGGCTAGGCGGGAAAGAGTGCGCTTTCCGGAACCGCCAACGCCGACCAACAACGCATTCCCCCGCGGCTGTCGAAGAATACGAATAAGCCGCGATAAATGCTCACAATGATCCTTAAAAAAGACCAGATTAAGCTGAGAGGCCTGGATTTCGGTGCTGTTTGCATCCCTGGACTTGGCGTCCACGAGATTGATAATGGAATTGTACTCCTCCTGGTACTCGGCTAGGACGTTCGGGATGCGCTTGAAATCTCGGACCTCTTCGTAGACTTTCTCGGCGGACCCAAAGCGCATAAAGTCCGCCCAAATCATAGGCGTATCCGAGAAAAGCTCATCCTGCAGGTTCGACGCGGGGATAAGGTGGCTCACGGCATCGCTCATTAAATCCCCCAAAAAGAACTGTCGATCCTCGGGGGTGGCGAGCCGGTCGTAAAAGCAGCGCAGGCACTCATGCACCCAAAGCCGGACCATGCTTTTGGCGTCTTTGCAGGCCCGAGGGGTGACCTGCATAATCCCTTGAAAGACCTTGGCAAGATCCCGTAAATTAAAGGTGTAGTGCGGCGTCGCCGGGCGCGGCCGTAGGCCACTGCGGAGCCCGTTAAACACCTCCACGCTTGTCTGGACTAAAGATCGCGTAAGCTGTTTAACCTCCTTGCTGAAGTTCCGCGCCTCAAGAAAGCCGCCGAGGATGGAGCTGAAAATGCGGTGCATTGACTTATCCGAGAGATTCGGGATTTGCAAGAGGTGGAAAAGGCGAGTAAGCCGCGGGGTGGTGGGATTTCGGCCCCCCTCCGGCGGCCCACAGGCAGCCACCACCGTCACCTCCTGCACGTACTTCCAAAAGCCCGCGATCTTGCGGTCGTAAAAGCCGCCCTGGCCCATTAACTGCCGCAGCAGCTCAATTGGCGGGGAGGCCCCGAAGACCTCCAGGGCGGGCATGTTAAGGTCGTCAATAAAAAGCGCGACCTTACGCCCCGGCGGCGGCGCCATGATGTTTTTCCGCCGCTGCTTAAGCTTGCTTTCGATCATCTCCTGCGTTCGCCCGGACGAGGTCTGAGCGCTGAACTGGAACGTGATAACGGAGAGCTGCAGGGCCTCTTTATTGGCGTAAAGGCAGTCGGACATAATAACCGTCTTTCCAACGCCCGTATAGCCGTTGAAAAGGAGCGGCTTTCCGGCCTGTAGGAGCATCTGCGTGAGCGCGCCGTAGCGAACCGTATCCACGGTTGGGACGAGAATATTAAAAAATGGTGTGTTGGAGTCGTAGACGTACTCTTTTATTTTGCTCGCCCACTGAATGAACATCCGCGTCGAGAAGTCGATCGTGATGTCGAAAACGGAGCCCTGGTTGGGAAAACGCACGAGCTTCTCGAACCAACCTCGCACGACGTTATCGAAGCCGTCCATCGCGTCCTGGTCGACATTGCCCCCGATAGACCACACATAAGAAAAGGCAAAAAGAAGATGGCAGATCTCATTACGAACGCGAAAGACCTCGTCATCGGGCTCGAGCGTCGCCGCGTTCGCCGGGTCCGGCATGAAGGTGATGTCGTGGGACTGGATCATGGCCGTGAAAAGATCGCACATGGACTGCACGATATTAATCTCGCCCGCGCTGATCAATGGATTTTGCTTTTGCAGCCATCTCAGGCCCCTGTCGACAAAGGTGTCGAAAAGAGAGAGGATGTATCGCCGACAAAACGGGCCCACCCCAGCAGCCACGAGCTTTGTTTCGCTCCACTGATGCGCCACCGCATTCCAGGGCAAATCCCCGTCGTTGAGGTACACCATTCCACAACGGGAGACCGTCGCCGGAGAGGCCACCGCCAGATTTTCGACCTCGAAAAGCATATGAATCGTATCCGGCAACTTCACCCGTTCGCCGTTATCCAAACAAAGCAACTTCGAATCGTCCAGCACCGAGTTGAGGGACTCGATCCAGAGCGTATCGACGGGGCCGTCAAGGATAATCCAACGATGGTCTTTATTCCCTTCGGAGTCGCGCACGCATTGTTTCATGATGGTCGCAAGAACACCATCCACCCACTCGTTCGTGTTCACGTCGAGCTGACCGTAAAGCTCGTGCAAAAGAATCGCCTTGGGGTTGATAACGAACTGATGGACAGGACGCGCCATCGCGTTCGTGCTGCCGGCGGCCCCCATGCTCGTCAACGCCTCCGCCAGACAACGGCAAATCTCCGTCTTCCCCGTCCCAGTTGCCCCGACAAGCATAACACCATGACGGACAATAAGCGTTTCGTAAAACTGAATAGCCTTTGTTAGCCAAGAGCCCGCCTCGAGCAGGTGCTTTCCCGCCATCGCAGCTCGCATGGCAGGGAGTAGCTCCTCGTATTGTCGTTCTGGGAAAGAGATACCCGGGAAGAGGTCTTGCATAATGCCTTTAAACAAGGGAAGATCCTCGGCGACGAACTTCGGGACGTTGGAATCATTGCAGGCGACAATTAACGTCCAGTGCTCCGCCACCTCCGGCTGGGAGCGCTTAAGATCACCTGCCATCACCAAAATCGACTTGATCGCGCGCATGCCAAAGTCGTAGTGATCTTGCTGAGAAAGCTTCTCGGAGCTAAGCTTGTAGAGCTGCGTGATCTTCAGCGAAAGATCCTTGGCGTCTTTAAAACCCTCGGAGTATAAAATCACCTCGGCAATCATGCGGAAGTCAGGGGTCATGACGGCAACAGGACGGAAGAGAATTTTAAGATTGTCCGGCAGCTCTGTTCGCCCGGCGTAGCCTGGGTTCATCGTAGCGAAGGCGCCGTAGGTCGCGCGCACGCGAACGTTCGGCGTCCCTTGAAAAGTAAACTTTTCCATCCCATTTTGAAGGGCCAACTTAATTTCCAGAAGCTGCGAGGCGATCACGGAGAGCACCTCGATGTTAATGCGATTAAACTCATCCAAGCAGGCCCACGCGCCGGTCTGGATCAGCCCCGAGAAGAGCTTCTCCATCATTTTATAGGTCACCCCATCGGAGCAGTTGTAGACAATACATTGCCTGGCAAGATTCTTCGCAAGGTCTTTGACGGTTTCCGTCTTTCCCGTCCCCGCAGGCCCTTGTGGGGAGGTCCCGAGATAAAGTTTTAGCGCTCCTGTTATGGTCATATAAATACGATCCGTCAGCGGCGTAATAACCAGCCTCCCTTGCGCGCTAAGGTACTCATACCCGTAGACAAAGCGCGAGTTGTTTTGGCGAATAAAGATATTCCCGCGGCCGTCCTCGTCGGGCTCCCAGTAAACCCGCAGCTGCTTTGTCCAACCAAACTCGCGGGAGTCGTAGACTTGATTAGCGCACATGTCATCCACAAGATCCCGCCCGTGCACGTCGATCGTGATCACCGTCGACAGTAAAATACGCTGGAGTTTGGAAAGCGAATGGGACGTCATGCTCGCGAGGTCCTCGAGCGCGCGGTAGTTGGCTTGTTTCAGCCCCTCCATTCGCTGTGGGGTGTCCCTCCTGTCGAGGGCCTCTTCAACGCTGCGCGTCCACAGTAGCTGCTCCATGATCAAAATAAGCTGGACAGGATGGCGGAACATCCACTCCTGACGATTCCCACACGCCTCGTAGTCCTCCAGACAGCTCTGGGCATGCTTCCATAAGCTGTTAAACATTTCATGCTCAAGACTGTCCATCCATGTTTCTACCGGGCCGCGGGCTTTAATAGTTTGGTTCACCAGCTCTACTTTTTCGTCCTCCATGGAGACGAGATGGGTGATGGTGCTGCTCTCGCCAAACGTAAGAGTTTTAATCCCGTCGAAGATTTTAAGCATGTGCGGCATCATCAACTCCGGCGTCTTCACCTTCGCGAGGACGTCCAGCAGGTCATCATTGCTGAGGAAGTAAAGCCGTGGGAAGGCGGTGCGCTTTTCTTCTAATTTCTTCTCCAGGCTCGACAACACGCGCTCGAGCTCGACGATGTTCGCCTCCAGCTCCTGCTGAAGAACCCTCCCCGCGGGCGCCGGATCCCCCGGCTCGAACGAAGGCGGGTTAATCAAAAGCCCTCGATAGGCGGTCGGCAAATCATGCGCCCTTCGCATGAGA
Source organism: Cynanchum wilfordii (assembly GCA_025388415.1). NCBI lineage: Eukaryota > Viridiplantae > Streptophyta > Magnoliopsida > Gentianales > Apocynaceae > Cynanchum > Cynanchum wilfordii. Next base: position 5,917 of record JAHSUH010000486.1, read on the forward strand.
TCCTTAAAAAAGTGATCGGCCTTTTCAAATCGCTTCGCGTCGTCCTTCCATTGGCTGCGAATCTCTGAAGAGGAAAAAATATTCTCCAGGTAGACCCAATTCCGCTGTAACTCCACCCACTTGTCAAGAGTCCCCTGCATGTACTTCAACCGCGCCTCCCAGCGGTCGACTTGCGTGCGTAAAATCCCCTGACAACACCGGCTTGAGGCCGATGGTGGAGATCGCAATTAAGGAATCATCCAAAAGCGCGGAAACGTCCTCGACGGAGGCGCTGACAAGCGTGAAAATGTCCTTCATGTCCTTATGATGGTGGAATTCGAACTCCATCGCCGGTTTAGGGCCCCCACCATTCCACATCGCGTTGACCTTGTCGATTTGCTGTTGGAGCTTATCCTCCTCGATCGCGGTCGCGCTAATGGCAAGGATTTCCGCCTTATACTTCAGGACGTTATTCTCCAAAAGCATTTTGACCGTAAACTGACGATTCCACTCCGAGAGGGTCTTAGTAATACCGCTCGCGCTGTCCTCAATGGGGCCGACAATGTTGGAGAGTTTAAGATGGTGCTCGGCCTTCATCTTGGGGTTCGTAAAGACTTTTAAAATGGGCATTAGCTGCCGCCATTCCCCAACACGGGCCTGCAACTTCGGGGCGGCGGTGTTGTTTGGCAACTTCGTCGTCACCTGCTTAACAAGCAGCGCGTACGTTTGGACTTTTTCCTCAACCGCGTCGAGGTCGACCTCCGCGAAGGGCTGCGCGAGAACCTCCTCCGTGAACGTCTGCCAGTCCGAAATGCCAACCCACAGCCGGACTTTCATATTAACGTCATTTAGCATGTCCTGCATGGTGTCCACCGTCGTCTCCTCGACCCCGATGGCGGCTTGAAAGCGGCGAAGCTTCTTTTCCCGCGCGGCGATCCGCTCAGCCTCCTGCTGGAGTTCTGTGATATAACTAATAACCGTCTCCACAGCCTCCTCATCCGAGTTCACGATGGGCTGGCCGGCCTTATCGTAGACCTCTTCAATTCCTCGCCGGAGCTGGTCCATCTGCTCATCAATATTCCGCGCAAAGAGCCGCTGCTGGGATTCCCTGCTGTCCTCAACGACCTGGACAAGGGTCCGCAGCTTGTCAAACTGCGGCCGCGTCCCCACTCCGGAAGATCTCCTCGTCGTTTTCGGAAATGGAGATAGACTCCTCCTGCAGTAAGTTCAACAGCTCGCGAATAAACTCGAAGGAGTTTCCGATCCGATCTAACTCACACTCTAAATTATGATAATAATCAAGATACTCAACGTAGTGCTCGACCGTTTTCGGGAAGGTGCTCAGGTAGGCATTTCGCGTCTGCAACTCCGCCAATAAGGCCTCATTATAGCGATGGAGAATAAGGGGCATGGTCTGGTGAAAGGCCTCCAGGCAGGCCGCCGGGCTCGGGGCGAAAAACTCGCGTAAATTGTCCGAATGCACACAAAATAAAGTCACGTCTCTGCTATTGGGGATTTTGCTCGAGATCGTCTCTATCTGGTTCTTAAAAAGGGTCAAATGCTCGCGGAAAAACTTAATCGTCTCTTGTTGCTCGAGGATTGCGTCCATATCCAGCTGCGTGTTGCTGACGTACATATCCCGGTAGATGTTAAACCCGCGCACGTAATGGTTAACCTTGTTAAAGCAGTTCGTAAAACTGTTATTGATGGACCGCAGGCTCTTCTTGTATGTGTTCTCGGCCAAAATCATCTCAGCGACATCGGGCCCCGCCCCGGGACCCTCCAACGTCGTCCGCTCATCCACGCTGGAGGTGTAGACCTTAAAGACGTCCATGAACTCCAGCCGCGGGATCCCGCGCGCGGTGTCGACGTACTCCGAGATAATATCATCCACCGCCTCCATCAGACGCACCTGTGAAGGGCTAAAAAAAATGCACTGGTCCTTTTCATTATAGAGAACTTCAATGCTAAAAAGAGGCCCGGTAAAAACGTTGTTCACGACGGACTCCCCCCTTCGCTCGCGTGCGTGGTGGACACCGCTATGTAAAGTTACGGTGGAGGTTAAGGAGCTATGGCGGGTGGAGATCCCACTCGGCATCTCCGCGAACTCCGGCCGTGGGTACACGATATCTGCCGCGATATTCTTCACCGCCTTAATTGTCAGTTTGGCCAGACAGGAAATGATTAAATAATCGCAAAGTTTAATAAAGGCGGTGAGCCGACGACAAGTAGCCTTGCGCTGCGTAAGCTCGACGTAGGAAGGCTGCTGCTGAAGGCCAAGCTCGCGGATGTCGAGGAGCTTTCGCTTACGCCTGTCTTCGTCCGTATACCGCGCGTTCACCTGTTCACGCTCCATTTGGGCCGCGAGCATGGCGGCCTTGCAGGCTTGATCGACCTCATCCCGTAGCCCCAGCACCATCCGCTCAAGGCTCTCCCGCTCCGCCGCGAGGTGGTGGATTAACGTGCGGAAATAATCCTCCAAAGAAAGGGTCTCCCCTGGCGGGCGGTAAAGATCATGCGTCGCCGCGAACTCCAGACAACAACAACGAACTTTCAACAACGTCGAGGACAGTCGAGGGTGCACGTGGAAAAGGTTGCGCTGTAAAAAATCGCGACTTCGCCGCATCGCATGTCGGCGAACGACCCCGCGCCAGACGAGAAAACTTCGCCAACGGCGATAATCCCGAAAGACGGCGAGGCCGCGAATGCACGCGAAGATAGCACGGTCCCTTTCCCACGTTTCGATCGGCATAAACTCCGGGGCATCGCCGTTGGTAAAGCGCACCACGCCGGCAGCGGAAAGGGTGTAATACGGCCGCCCTTGCAGCTCCTCGCGAGCGACGGGCTGTAAATCGTACGGGTCGAACCCCTCGCGAATCCCCCGCGGACGAGCAACCAAATACGCAAACTCGTTCGGCGCACTGGGCGATACCTTTTCAAAGCGTCGAATGCGAAAAGGCTGGCGCCCACTCACGTCAGCGCCGCGAAGGCCGCTCACGCCCGCCTTGCCGGCCTTTTTTCCCTTCTCCTCGTCATTTTCGCCGTTATTTTCGTCGCGGTGGTCATCGTTGTCGTCGTAGAAGCTGGGCTCGAGCCCTCTCACGGCTTTTCCACCACGCAAAGCCGTCGACGACGCACGTCCTTCGGCGAGGGGTCGCAGTTTAGCAGGGGGGCGTTGACGTTTGGTGCTTAGCCCAGGCCGCGTGTGGGCCGTGAAGGCGGTAAAAAGCCCTTTAAGCTCCTCGTCCTGCAAGCGCGGCTGGGTGTAAAGCTGTAAGGTGTGAATACGCCGCGTTTGGCCCACACATGGGCTCGTTTGGCTCGGCCGCTGGCTTGGGGCGGTCGATTCCCGTTGAGCGGAACCCCGAATGGAGAAAGAAGACGAAGATAGTTTTCTTGTGGAAGGGGCCCGTGGACGGGCATACGGCGCCGTGCGCTGGTCCACGGACAAAAGAAGGCTGTTCGGCATGCCAATATTCGAAGCCCCCGACGGGTTATCGCTGTAAAGACGTCCGAGGAGCGGATTAACGCCGCCATACTCGTCGGCAACATCCTTAGCGACATGGTTTGGATTTCGGTGGATGATTGACTCCTTCGACAGAGGGCTCGAAGGCGCCTGCCGGGAAAAAGAAAGCCTGAACGTCATGATTGAAATACTTATATAGAGAGAGAGATATAGATATAGATATAATTCTTTTTCCGCGTTCGTTCCCCCAGCAGAAAGGAAGGAAGGGAGAGAGGGGAGAGCCTGCAGGAGATAAATTTCTTGTCTTGCTTCTTCTCTCACGGAACAGTAGGAATGCTAGGAGAGGATCTTTTTAAGAAAGAAAATAATAATAATAACAGTAAACTATCTTCCTGCTTCAGAGGGCTAATCTAAACCACACTGGATGAAAAAAAAAAAAAAAAAAAAAAAGGGGGGGAGATACGCAATGTAAAGTCAGCCTTCTTGTCGATCATTTAAACCCTTACACCTCTACTGTGGAGAGAAATACAAGTTAGGCGGTTAATTCATAATGAAAATGGCCACTCTTTTTTTATCCTTACTATAAAGTGTAAAGATACACCCCCACCCCCACCCCCTTACCTCCCAGCAACCAAAATGGAAGGGCAGGAGAAAAAAGGCAGTAATATTATTCGATCCCACGGGGAAAAAAAAGACCAATTTAGCGCAAACTCAAATCAATATGTACGAGGCTCCTACATCAGAAGAACAAATCAGCATTAAAAAAGAAGAAAAGGTAAGCAAATGAAACCGATTGTAAAAAGAACTAAATCTTACCACAATATGAAAGAATTATGGCTTGACTGAAATGTTGCGTCCCCCTTTTTCCCCCTCTTAACTTAAAATTACGCCTGAAATGAGCATCGGTAATTTCATCCTTTTCTCCTTTTTTTTCCCTCCCCTTTTTGGTGGTACAATCACAGAATACATCATGTTTAATAATTTTACATATAAAACAAGTATCATACATATATAAAGCATTCACATGAAAACTGAAATTAATCATAGAAAATGAGAACAAATAGCATTCTCAGGTTAACTTGCATTTGAACATATATTTTTTTAATAAACAAGGAACCCATACAAAGCTGAAACGTTAAGTGAGGGCACTAGAAAATATCACTAGGCGGCTTAGTTCACAACATAAAACTGGGAAAATAAAATACGTAAGACATAGTGATGGATCTAAAATATCAATTTCTGAAAGAAAGATAACTCGAAAACATTTACATCATTAAAATAGAAACCGATGCCTAATACGTTCAAAAGGACTCTCCCTTTCTAGCGCACTCTTTTTGCTTCGGCCTTTTTTTTCCTTCTCCTGGTTTTCTATTTCCATGGTGACCTGAGGATTGCATAGGTTGAGAATCATCTCCAGCTCCTGCACTTGTTCATCGACAATGGCCATCCGCTCGGTTTCCTCATTGAGGTTTATGCAAAGGCCCTCAGACTTGAAAGCGTAGGCCACCGAATCCCGCATGTGAAAAGGAATATTCGCACCTGGGACCTTTTGCAAGGTCTCCGTGATCGCATTACGCCATAATAAACCCCTCGTAAAAAGATCCGCCTGGGTTAGCATCGCTAACTGAAGATTATTAAACGCGATCATCTCCTCCGACATCGCTCTCCTCACGAATAACCATCACTCTCGCATAAGGGGGACCGCGTACAAGCTATCCAAGACCGGCGGGCCCGAATCTTCCTCTTCGTCCCTTTTCATTATCCTTGATTGAGCGGCCCTCGCCGAAGGTTCGTCGAAGAATTCGCTCATCACACGCCTCAATAAGCGCCCGCAGGGTCTTCATAAGCGCCATCCCTTCCGCCATCTCCAAGTCCTCGATTGCCTTCCGCGCTTTGCTCTCGGATAAGATGAATTTATTGATTCCGCCGTAGGTGATGTCGAAATACTGCTTCCCAACCCGACAAAAGCTAATACTTTGCAATTTTAGGATATCGTTATACTCCTCGCGCTGGCGTTGAACGAGGGAGTAAAAAGTATTCGCATACAGATTGCTGAACCCCCGAACCTGTGCGAGCTTTCGGAGCTCCTCATTTAGCTGCTCCATCTCCTCGTCGATTTCTTTGTTCTTCTCTTCTTCTGTTGCGTGTTTAAAGCAAGAACCAAATTCAATATAGTCTTTCGGTTTGTACAAAAGGGCTGAAATCAAGCGTCCCTTTGGTTTATAGAGGTTGGTATCGCCGTATAGTCCATAGTGCTTCATCGTCAGGTTATAATTCCTCTGTGCGGCGTAATATCGAGCCTTGGAATCCTCCTCGGTAACCATCGCCCACCTTTTCATGGCCTCTTCACTTTCGATGAGGGCAAGGCCTACCTGAACCTTTGGGTTCTCATAGATCATTTTTCTTTATTATTATTCCTTTTTTTCTCTTTCTGGCAGTTTATTTTTTTCCCCAAGAATGAATAGACGAGAAAAGCACCAGATCACAATAAATATGTTTAGAGTCTTTGTGTAATAGAATGCTATACATATAAGAAAGAAATTGAATCAGGAAAATTCGCTGGATGCGAAATCACCGCATATGATAAAAGTTAGCGAATCAGATGAAAAAAAAGATGAAAGCTTTTACAACTACAGAATCAATAATAATAATAATAATTAGACCACGCAGTTGCGAACTTCTTGTTGACAACGGATCTAAAGCCTTCTTTCGCATGAATTCCATAAATAAATAAACAAAAACGTTCAATCACAAAAAACGACACAATCGAAAATAATAATGATATTTCAATGTACCTAACTCAGAAAAGCAAAAGGCCTTGCATAGCTCTACGCATCCACCTATATCCCCCTCTATCTCCTTTTCCCATATTTTATTCAAGCAGCTTGAACAGGGGGTATTTTCGCGGGCTCCGTAATAGGAACTTCCGAGGGCAGCCGCCGTGCCAAGGCCTCTACCTCTAAGTTCATACTCTCTCTCACCCAATACCGCGCACCCTCCCCGAAAAGCTTTGACGTGCATTCTAGCACATACGGATATAAAACCTCAACAAAAATTCTGACAAAATCATAATAAACCCCCTTCTCTAAAGCTGTCAAGGTACCCGCCATATCCGCATCCTTCGCGAGGTCATCGGATATTCGCCTAGCAATTCCACCACCTTCTCCGCCCCGTAGAGCTCTAAACCGCCAATAACATTCTTCCGGCAGAAGTTAAAAGCCGTTAAAAGACCGTTCAACGCACAGGCCAGGGGAAGGCATTGCGCGAGAATCACCGGAGGAGAAACACCTATATTCACAGTACTGCTAAAGCTACTATTAAAAGTGTTATTAGTAATAGCGGTAGTACTTCCGCCTCCGCTGTGGTGGTTGTATCCTCTGCCTTTGTCGAGGACATTCCCACCGTCCGCACGGATGACGCCTTTCGCCAGGAGAAGCTAGACATACTGCTCGTATACGCCCGCATCGCAGCTGTCATTTGAAGGGAAAAAAACTCTTTAATGCGCTGAAGAACTATAGAATTAATTGCGGAGGAGAGATCCATGTGGACCCCCGCGGCGCTTATTGAACAATTCAAAGATTGCTCGATGATAAGCGCGATCTCGGAGCCATTGGTAAGCTGATTGATACAACGCTCCAAAGCAGCGAGAAAACGCTCCGCCTGGGTATAGCACCACATCAGAATCTCGTCATCCCAACCCTCTTTCTCCTCTTCGGATTCGTTTTCCTCTTTGTTGTCCTTTTTCTTGTAGTGTTCTTTTCTTTCAGAGGGCAAAAAACAGACCTCGTACTGCGTAACCACCTCGATAGTTTGATTCTTGTAAATTTTAATCAATTTAACCGCGCGGGTGTAAGGGACCAGGCACTGCTCCGCCTCCTGCATAAGCCGGTCGATGTAAATGGTGCGTCTTTCCAAGAACAGCCTGCGCAGGCTCGCCTGGGGGATGCCCAAACAGGCCAAAAAGGCCATCAGCCTAAACGTCAAGTCCACCGTTAGGGGCTCGGTGAGTCGTGGGAGGAGGACCTCCGTGAAACAGTCCTCCAACGTCCGCCAGAGCTCGTGAGACAGGCGCGTGAAGAGGCCACCCCCCAGGGCGGGGTCCCGTGGGAGGACCTGTGACAGGTGCTCAAGCAGTCTCAAGGCCTGGTGGTACAAGCCGTGGTGCAGGCACTCCCGCAGCAGCAAAGGCGCCTCCGCGACTGCCAAAAGCTGAGGGTAATGGGAAAGCGCACTCGCCAGAAGCTGCTTTTCCCCACGCCAGACGAGCCCGACGTCGGCCATCGCGTGGCTGTGCGACTGAAGCCGCGTCAACGCCTCTTGAAGCCGACGGGCGCGGCCAATCGCCTGGGCGGCGAGCCCGTCCAACTGACATCTGAACTCGCGGGAGTCTAGCAGGAGCTCGTAGTGGGTGATCGCGGCCTCGATAAGGGCTTGTCCCACCCTTTCCTTGCTATCGACACTCATAGTTGGCTTTGTTTATTTATTATTTTCCAAAAAAAAAAAAAGAAGAGAGGAAAGGAGAGGGGTTTTGTTGTTTTTTTCTTCTATGGTGTTGCACTGTAAAATAAGAACACTTAATACTTCGAAAAATATAAAAGAGAGGGAACTGAAGTGGTTCGAGATTACTTCAAGATTAATAAGGATCTAAAAATAATATATGTATATATATATATATATATCTACATAACATACCACAATGTAGTGCACTGGAATCATGTTCAACCTTTTTTTCCAGAATAAAGTGAAGTCGTGAAGGAAAATGCAGAATTTTCCGTTGTGGCTGTACAAAGGGAAATCAATACTAAATCGAAGGAGAAGGAACAAAAGAAATAAACTCACAAAAAAAAACATCGTCTTTTACATCCCCCGCTTAAATCCGGTTAAAATCTGGAGAGCCCCATAATAGATAGTTCTAGACGTTCAAGAATATCCAAATCTCGCAGTATCCTATTTTCCTCTGCTTCATTTTTAAGAGTAAGAAGGAAAATAAATGTCTAATATAGGAATCGACATATGGAATACTAGGAGGCTGGAAATAAACACGAAAAAAGTCTAACATCAACCGACCTCAGCAAGATGAGTCATATAAATATAGGTATATATACACGGTATTTATCAACTTACAATCCTCATCGTGAGCTTCTATAGATCATAGACAGTAATTTTACATTTCCAACAAAACACTCGCGGCAATCAGCTTAGCAGCCGAGGTAGGGCTCCACCTTGGCGGAGGAGAAAGCTGTTTTTCCGCATCCAGATCAAGCTTATACTTATTGTACATAAACTCAATCGCGGGGATTAAGACCTCCGAGGAGACATCTGGGAGATCGATAATAGGATACGAAATAGATCCAATTACTTCCTGAGAATTCGAGGCCATCGGATTCTTGTGAAAAGAGTCCTCAAAACTTTCTACTTTTGTCCCAATATCATTATCTGTCACTTCCTCTTTCTTTTCTTCTCTTATGTATTTCTGGCATCGTCTGCTGACCATCGCACAGTTGGTATCCACAAGGAATAATTCCTTTTCAGCAGAACGCAAAAGAATCATATTTTTAGGATCTACGTGAATACGAAAAGGAAGCGTCGTATCGAGGGCAATTAAGCGAGGCTGCTTAGACATCTTTCCTTGGGCTATTACCGCTTATAATATTAATGTGTAATGTTTATATTACTCTGTTGTTAATGTTGTTACCCCTTACCCTAAAGTCTTTCCTTTTATCTATTGCACGGTCTTTTCTTCGGTACTAAAAGGGGATTGAAGGAGAGAAAAGAATAAAGAAAATTTTAAGCAATCTTATGCTGATCCCATAATAATTATATCTATTGTCATAGCAAATAAGCAAGCTACTTAACAGTCAGGCTTAAATAGATAAAATGATGAGGTGTGGATATTTTAAAAGGAAAGAAAAGGGGTTTTCCTCTTTCATTGTTATTTGTCTCAGTAATATTTACGAAAGCCAACCATATATGCATATAGATATATATGTAGACGTATGTAATATCCAAAAGTCCTTATTATATCTAATGTGTCGTCTTTTAGTGAGAGGCCAGAAATGAATAACCGAGGTAGGCGGCTTCCAGCAGTAAATAATAGCTACGATACCAAATACTAGCATACCCAACGGTAACGAGGTCACAATGATAAATACATGCTTACCTTTAGAAGAAATGGAATTCAAGGCGGCGTGTTCCGTAGGAATAGCATCCTTCTCAGTTCTAGATCGTTGATATTCACTCCCAATCCCAACAGCAGAGCAAAGCTTAGAACGACAAACACAGCTCAAAAAGTCTGAAAATGCGAGAATGGCAAATGCACTCCCGAGCATGAAAACTTAGCCCCCCATTCCTATCCATAAGTGCACCATTTTTTTTTCTAATGCAGAACACGTTATAGAAACATATTTCCTATATGTAAACAACGAAAAAGAGAGGTATTAGTCATACTTTTAATTTAATATATATACATACATATAGATGTATATCTATGCTTTCAACATAGTAAAAGGTTTTAAGCGAAAAGAAGTACTGACCACTGACTAGCATTGTTGGAAATTCGACCCCTTAATGTCTTTTTAATGAATAAATGGAATCAATGGGTTCAAATAATCTTTAAGCGCAATATAACCAAAACAAATAATTTTCCACACATTCACCCTTTGTAAAAGGAAGAAAACTCTGAAAAGATCAAATTTAAACCTTTAATAAAGATCCAATCAACACAACTTGTGAAAAAGAATCCTAGTGCATGGAGTTTGAAAAAGCTTAAGGATCTTTTTTATGGAGCATTAAGGCAAAAATGTGTTATTTCATTGTAAAACTTCTCATCTCGATAAGATTAGTAAGGAGGAGGGAGGGAAGGAGAGAGAGAGAGGAGAGGAAAAGGGAAGAAAAGGGGCGTGTACACTAGGACCTCTGCCACTCCAATGTAATGTTAACTAAGGGTACCATCCACGTAACAAGGCTGAGAAAAAAATAACTGAATCGATAAGCCGCAGAAGAGGAAGTTTTTTGCCCGCAAATACGGATTCCCCTTCGGATCCTCCGCCAGCAGTGAATTTAGATTCGGAAAAGAGCTAATCGGAAAGGCCATTGCGCCAGAACACATCAAAATGGAGAGCAAGACCAAAGAATCCGAGGTCACAGCGAAAGGTCCGCAACTAGGCTGAATAAGCTGTCCAATTTTGTCTATCACCGGCAGCATAATCATCGCGGACACGGTGTGTGACGCGAAGGTTGAAATAACCCCCATCAAAAAGGTAATCACAACGAGACTGACGTAAGGCGTTGTCCCCGAAAGCATGTTATGAAAGCCCATCGCGACGTCATCCAGCATCTTTGAATCTCGCGCACAAAGGTTGAGCATATTGCCCCCCGCCAGCAAAAACAATAGGTGCCAGGGAAGGGTATTAAAGTCCTCCTTCGACAAAATGCCGGTCCCAAAGAAAACAATAATCGGAATGAGCATGATCATGGTTACATCTCCAATAAAAAAATTCGTGGAGAAGAGGCATAGTAAGATGGTTATCACCAATACCGCAATAACGACCGCCCGCTTCGCAGGCGAAACTTTTTTATCCGCCTCCGCGTTCACAACCTGCAGAGGAATATACTCAACATTCGCAAAAGGCCTCCACACGATGAGGATCATCCCCCACGACAGCAACACGCACAGCATGACAATCGGCAGGGCAACCCCCACCCACGCCGCGAACGACACACCCCTAGGGCCAAGAATCGACATCGCCAGGAGGCTCTGTGGAGAGGCGATCGGCGAGAGGGCCCCTCCGAGGTTATTCGCGAAGGCCAGGCCGAGCAAAAAACCCTGTGGGCCCCCCCTACACCGCCGTTAGGGAGTTCCCACAGCACACGCTGCAGTACCCCCAGCACGAGCGGTGCCGCCGCGACGTTGGTCACAAACGCGCCAAGCACGGTGGCCGCGAGCAAGACGCCGAGCCCATAAAACCCTGGACGATGGGCCGCTTGTCCGTTCAGCAGGTGTACCACGTAGCCGGGCAGGTTGGCCTTGACGAGGGCTTTTGCCAAGACGACCCCGCCGATTAGCGCGATCGGCACGGGCCCCACGACGTGCCCGAGTAAAAGCCGGGAGGCAACGGCCACGCTCGCGGCGGTGCCACTTGCGGGGTCGACCACCACCCCTAGCGGGGCCGCGACGAGCGGGATCAACATCGCCGTGCAGAGAGACGGCATGGCCTCGGTAAGCCATAGCCCAAGGACCAGGACAAAAAGCGCGGCGCAGTTGTGCGCGGGCGCATTGGCCAAGGAGAAAGGCGCGTGTAGCGTTAAGCTGAAGAGCAAAAAAGCGAAAACCACACACGCCCAGTTCGTGTGCCACCCCCATCCCCCCGAAGGGAAGTTCAACTCCGCGTACTGCTCGAGGGGGCCGTTGAATTTCTTCTCGTAATCAATAGAGACATCGGAGAGGAGTTTGTGTAAACGAGGCATTAAGACGGTTAGACGAGAACGGCTAAATTCCGCCTCAATCGCGCTTGCGTAGTCGGCATCCATAAAGCGATATTTCTTCGCCTTTTTCGAGGCCTTGCGAATCGCCTCCAGGTTAAGCTCGACGAAGTGCTGGAGCTGATGGAAGTTGGCATACCACTCCAAAAAATGCACCCGAAGGGTATTTTTTCTCCACAGGCTTTACCTTTGAATCCCCAATCACGAAAAGGAAAAGTCCCTTTAAAAAGGATAAAAGCCCTTCGTCCTTACGGTCCTCTAACTGGAATTCCATATCGCAGGTGGAACTACGGCTTGTCAGAACTACACTATCCTCGCTGACGGCGTTTTCAAGGCCCCTATGCGGACGCCTTGGGTAGAACCTTCGGAAATTCATCGACCTCGGGACCGGGCGGTCGGGATTAATAACTATCAAACTCTCCTACCCTTTCTGCAATTCATCAGCAAGATCCTCAAAAAGCCTCTCAGCTTTGACAAGCTCCTCGGAAATCGCCTTCACGAACTCTTTCCTAAACAGATTTCCCGTCAGCTCAGAATTGCGAATAAGCCGCTTTAAACGTTTATAGCTGACGTAGTGATCCGCCCACTCCGGAATGATCTCATCCTGAAGGCGCTTGCCAAACTTCATTTCCTACCAGTGTGTATATTTATGTTTGTAGATAGATAGATATATTGCGTGTGTATACCAAAAGCCTTTGATAATAAAGCGTAATTAATTTCCTACCGTTTCTCCTATGATGCACTATAGACTTTTGATGGATAAAAATACGTTTAATAGCGAAATGGGTTGTTCATTACCATGATTGAACGTTTAAACAATTTTGTATAAGAAAACAAATTCACGAAAGTAATACTTTAAACATCCCATTACAGGAAGCCCATAGAATAACAACAAGCAGATAAAGTTAAAAGATAACGTCAACAAACAAGCGTAATCCCATAAGCCATTTATGCATTTAAAAACTTCAAAAAAAAGTAGACAAAGGCTCAGGTTTACCGAAGCAAGAAGCTACAGCATATTGCTTAAAATACCATTAGTCAGCTTCCATGAAATTCATTTTGTAAAAAAAAAAGGCACTATCTAATTCTATCCAGAGCCCAGGCCAAGTGCCCTACACCGTAGTGGGAACGAAATCGATGGGAAGCAAATTTCAAACTCAGGAACTATCCAGGAGAAAAACGCCCGTGAGAGAATAAACATAAACCATTTCAAGGCCATCAGGAGTTAAACCTATGTTGACCCCATCTACTCTATTCCTTCACCCGGATGTGTTAGGTTCAAGACTCATCTTCCTAGGATCCCTTGATTCCCCCCCTTCTCCCTCATGGAGCCAAGCCACATGCTACTCTTCTTCCAATACTCTAAATAAATCCAACGGAACATTATAAGAGGGTGCACGTGTGGGCATCCCCTGCTCGCATCCATTAAAAATCCTCAGAGTGGCACACTCATTCAGAGAGAGGTAGAGGGTAATACAGTCATTTTTTTCGCCCTTCTAAAACTTAATGTTCAACGCTAGAACTAGCTTGAACTTAGAACTGATAGATCTTTTATGGAGTATCGCTTAAGAGACTCATGCAATATACCCTCAATATGAAAACTAGACGTGTCGTAGTATAAGAAATAAAAGACTACATGGGTGATATGTTTATTTCTTGTGTGCTCGTATATGTAAGATAATTGTACGCTAAGTGAACCTGCTAATCTAATATGTATCCACGGACCTGAAAATAAATTTACACCAATATTAATAGAAAAGGGAAATCTATTTCTTTCACGATTAATCTTCCAATCAGGAGGCAAAATGTGGCACTGATACTCAGCTTAAGCTGAATAGTTCAAACTTATTCTGTAGTATATGTGCACACGCAGCATAAATAATAAATTAATGCTTTATCACGGGTTAAAGGGTATGATAAACAGGATTTAAAAGGGGGGATGAGGGGGGGCAACTAACAGAAACTCTTTCCTTTAACAAACTAGTCAGCGAGTCTATGTCTATACCAACTAGGCAAAGGGCGGAGTTCCGAAGGAGCAGCCTATAATTGTAAGTTATCTTTTAGCGATTTTCAATGACGTTATACGATACTATGAAGTTCCATCGATCGTTGTTAGTTCGTATTACCTCTGAAGGGAGGGAAAGAGAAGGTAAAGGGTGGGGTTCATACCATTAGTGATATCATGACACATATAGCTTGGAAAATGATCCACTTGTATGATATTAAAAAACAATGCACGTAACGCTTGATATATGATATGGTAAATAGCGTAAAACGTAAAGAACGCTATATTCATGAATTTTCTAGAAACTTTTTAAAAGGAAAGCTACTAAAAAGGGCAAAAATGCGGAAAACATACACTATAACTACTGAATTACCACTCCAAGGGGTTCATTCCCAGGTAAAAATTATATAATTTATACTTTTGATCCCCTCCTTCCCTAGCATATCCCCAATCTGTGGTGATTAAAGCAACACTTTTCCCAAATGTGGGTGTTTTTTATGCACGAATAATCAACTTCAAACTTTATTCTGAACTTTACTACAAAATGTGCATACTGAATTATCTTTTTATTGCAATCAATAACTACCAAGCACTGCTATAATAACAAGCATACCCAGAGAAAAGAACTAAAAATAAAAGAGCCACACAGCAAAAGGGAAAAAAAGACAAGAGTTTTTATCAAAATACACCATTTTAAAACTTATTTCCCAAATTTGATAAATAAACAGTGGGAAAAAAAAATTATCCTTATGTTTCAATTGTTGAGAAGGTTAGAGAAGAGGAATATGGATTATGACGCCAAACAACACCTACAGATGACGGAGTAGAAGATAACTCCATGGTAGGTGCTCTAAGCCATGGCAATCTACATCTATTAGTGCTAGAGGAGGTATTCATAGAAACGAAGGAATCGGGGTGGCATGAGAGTGAACTATTAAACTCTTCACTAACACACATCGAACGATGCATAGAAGCATCGAGTGCCTTATTCTTTTCATCTAAAAAAGATTTCTTTGAGGGAGTAAGAATACGTACAAACTGGTGTGTGGACAATTCACGCCGCTCACGAGGCGTTACGGTTGCAGACACAGAATTGAAAGTACGTTTCTCCATGGCGAGCAACAAATCACGACAGACATGCACAAATTTGCATTCGCTCCCAAAACGGCAGCACTTGCTGCCGTCCTCCCCAGAATGCAGTTTACAGAGAGATAAAAAGGATATTCTGAGATCTGCCGTCGTAGCTGTGAGTGTTCGACTCGTCAAAATCTCTCGGAGACCTCTAGTAATGCAGTACTCCTGTGGCCCCACATAAAAGGATCCTCTGCCATTGACGCCCTCGACGATAAACGAAAAGTTAGCACGGAATCCGGAATTATTGGGGGGTACGCCGTGTTTTTCACAGCAAGAGGGTTCCGCAAGAGCAATTTCGCGAAGCTTCAAGATTGCTTTGGAGTCTGCATGTGCTTGGTGGCACGCGCTTCTCTGAAGGCACCGCCCACCTAGGTAAATTCGGCACAGTGATGGAACACCATCACGACGCATAGCCTCCGTGTGAACCATATCTTCCAGAGGAACAAAAAGCATCTTACTGTCGTAATCGATAACAGGGAAGGTGCCTGGAGGTGCGTCTGGAGAGCTGAGCAAAGCATGGTTTTTTCCGCTTTTGTTACGGTGTCTCACCTTCTTCTGCAGCATTGGTATTGTATTTCAATATTTGATTACTTGAGCAATCTGTTTAGCCGTTCCTAAATTCAAAAGGATAGTTAATAAGACCAAGTGGCATCAATCGTATAAATCCTTAGTATCAAAGTCGCAGAGTTATCTTTCCATTATACACTGTGTTTGGATTGAGGGATAAGGTAGGCAGCATATTCGGATTTAATTAATCGAGTAATTATTATCTTTTTTCCTTAAAAAGAAAAAAGATAAGCTCGCAAATCTAGAAATTAAAGCCCACGCACAACGGGGCTACCACTCGCACAATTCAACACTTGACTCTCCACCATACAAGACATATTTACCCTGTACAAAAAATGCGAAGTGAAGAGCTCCTTCTGATTGAATAGATCGAAAGGAACCGTCGGAAAAGGCACTAGGATTAACACACTCGACACTACCATCACGTGAAGGAAACACCACCGACTCGTACTGGTCTGACCAGTCGCACTTCCTTAAAATTCCATCGTCGCTACAAGTAGAAACAGTAATCTCGTTCAGAAGACGTTCGTTGTCCGACAATGCAAAGTGTTTAGTATCAATCAGCGATGCCCTTCCATCCATGGTGTACGCCACAAGCCTGTCACCACTTTTGTTTGAAGCTACCCCTGTGACAACCCCTTTGCTGCATTTGAGGTCCACCAGGCTCTTTTCGTGGACTCTAAAATCGAACCACCGCACGTGACCACAGGCGTCCCCGACAAATGTCATTCCAGCAGCAGTGGAAATGGCCGTCACAGGGGCCTTGAGGTTCAACGAGGAAACAATCGACGCAGTGCGCGTGTCACAAAGGACTAAATAGCCATCATCCCCGCCGTAGAGTAAGATGGGTGGTGAGTCAATGGTCCCCTCTACAGCATTTATCACCGGCCAAGCCGCTCTCCCTGGTGTTTTGGAGCGTGAAAACCCGGAAACCTTCCTTCCAGTCTGTACATCCCATAGCACCACGTTCGCATCGCCCTGGGCAACGGCCAGCTGGGCAACGTCAGTGAAGGTCGAGTCCAAAAAGGCTGGACCGCCGCTGCTCAGCTTGCACACATTCAATGGGTCCTCTTCGTCATTGCTCAACTTCCAGAGAAGCGCTACGCCGTCAACGCTGCAAGTGGCTACTAAGCTTCCACGTGTGGAGCCGCTAATCAACTCGTCATCGTGTCCGTAGAGGGTCCATCTAGACTTCTTTGCGGCTGTACGTAGACCCGTGTCATTACTCACCACAGATAAAGCCATTAAATATCCTTACCTTTCGCCTATATAAAATCTATCCTTTTGTGGAAAGACAAGCAAGAGATGGATGAAATGAGTTTTTCTGGCAACCGCTTCATTGCCACAATTTGAAAGAAATTATGGGGGGTTAATTGTGTAGAAAAAAGGATATAAGCAAACGGTAGCACACCGAATCCACACATCGAGTAAGGAAAATAATTTATCTGAAAATAAAGGCAATCTTCCTTTGGCAAGCAAATAACTGTGAAGGAAAAACTCATTCAGTAATAATCTTGAGGCGATATATTCTACACCCAGTGGGAAGAGCATGAAGTAAGCCCTAGGAACAGACTACAAGTTTTGTGCTCTATTCACAAAGACATGCCTACAGAATAACGCTGATTTAAATCGCAGTAGTGAGTAGGAAAGTCATACTTCAGATTAACAAGGACAGTAATGCTATTTGGACTCGAATGAAGCGCATAAATCTTCTGTAATACTCATCAAGGGAAACTAAAAAGAAGAAAGAAGGAGGTAAAATGTCTGTTTACA
>JAHSUH010000487.1:0-138379 GCA_025388415.1 Cynanchum wilfordii
AAGAATGCAATGATGTGTTGATTTCCTGTTTTTAATATTATATTAACTGATTGTGCACATCAATTGATTTTTGGTGTGGTAGGTTAATTCAAATGAGTGGCATTTGGACACATCAACTGCAGCGGGTGGACGGTCTAAAGTTTTGCATTTTGTGGTGTATATTCTTTAACTCATTACCGTTTCTTCTAATATAGGGTTTAGATTGAATAATTATTTTGAAAATCCTCTCTTTAGAAAAGCAAGATTGTTTGCAGTATTTCCACTCCAATCCTTTGTTCTTAAATGAGGAAGCTTTTTAGCAGAGCCACTCATAAATAATCTTTATTATTCGATTTCTTCCTTCTAATTGTTCATGTATATGATGATTTTGTCACTAATTAGCATCACCCCCTAACTAGAGAAAGAACAATCTGTTTATCCTACAGAGTTAGTTGTACTTGTAAGCTTTTCTCCTGAAGTTTCATTTATCTATTGTTTGGTGATGATTTTGACTGACCTAGAGGCCAATACTTATTCTTCTATTTGTACAATCCAGTGCCTCTTGTAACTGTTTTTCCCTTACAATGTCAGATATGTACCATCTCCAAATGAGTGCCCACTTTTGCTGCAGCTTCCTGGTGAAGACTTTTCCTTGACAAATGGGTTTATATCTCCTGTGAGTTATATGCGAGACCACTATATCTTGTCTTTGTTATTCTTCTTGGGTCTTGTATTATTCCAATCTTTTGCCATACTACAGGTTTGGGGAGGAGTTGTTGTTTGGAATCCCCCAGCTTGTTTCAGTGATGTGAAAGCAAAAGATCCTCTCCGGCCTAACATCTCTCCTGAGGTTGGTCTAATGCCTTCAATTAACATTTAATTTAAAATATTAAGAGTTTAATGAATAATAATACATGTTTATATCTTTCATTCTGAGAATCTGATAACTGCAAACTATTGACAACTAATCTGGCAACTACAAAATGTTTTCAAGACATCTAGCACATATCCTGGCAGGTTAACAGTAAAAAATGCAGGTTATGTCTGTGAACCAAAGCATCGCATGAGAATATTGTTGTCTTGCATACATTGTTTAGAGATTTTCTTTTCTTCTTTTCTTTCTCCTCTTCTTTTTAATGGTAAAACCATGTTCCTTGATGTTTATTGATGGGCTATAATTCATGGAAACATTCATCCCTCCTCTTGCATGAGATTTTATTTTTTACAGTTGTGAAGCAATAGGTTTGTCTTTACCTATATTCTTAGCAGATCATGTTGATTGCAATATTTGACTACAGAAAATTGTAATTTTCCCTGACTTTTCCCGGAACTTGGAAGAAACTGACATCTTAAAATAATCCAGGATGAAGTGCTGATTATGTTCTTATATTACTTCTATTCCTCTCTTGTTTATGAAGTATTGGAGTTTTGAAACAGGAGTTGAAGAAAATATTTGAAGTTTTCATGGGGCAGCTGCGACAGCTGTTTGGTTTGAACTCTGACAGCCTGTATTATGGTGCAACAGGCAAATCTACACTTTTGGCCAGTGAAAGAGGCTTTACTGAGTGGTGAGTAAGTACTCTAGTAATAAGAAATTGTACGCTTATATGTGTTAATGCCTCAAATCATTAATCCAAGAGATGGAGAACCTTGACATCGAAAAGGTAACAAATAATCTAACCTGTGTAAAAAAGAGGCTGAAAATAACTGTAACGTGTTGATATGAAAAAGGTTAAATGATTATTATAACAAAAAAGGTTTGTGTTTATCCTTGTCTGTTTCTTTGCCAACTTTTATGTACTGAGAATTCTAGTGTCTTTGTTGCTTCTTGTCTTACGTTTGGTTATTCGTTTCCTACTACTCCTCATAGATCCTGCAGTAGCATGCTTTGATTTTTCTATTTCAGTTTTTTCATCAATAACTGCTTCTTGATTGTTTTTAACAAATACCTAGTGTTCTCTTGTGGTCTGCTCACTAAATATGATTGTTTTATGTCTTTTTTAATTAGGGAATTGGATTTCTTGTCCCGTCAGCACACGTGTTTTAATCTTCTCCAGTGTGGAACAACCTTGGGATCACTTTCTCGATTGGTGCTTCATCTGTCAAAATTTACTTTCTTTATTTGGATATCTGAAAAAGGAATAAGAAATGGAAAATTTTATATGGAAATTCAGAACAAATTCTTCATTTCAGGTGCAATCACTTCCAAGGATGATCATTATGGATGAGATTGGGAAACAGGTAACTTGCATGCTTCAGAAGTTTATTTCCCTTTTAAGCTGCTGGTGGCCAATTGTAGCATTGAGATTTCTGGCAGTTACTTGAGATGTCAAAGATATTTATTATGCATGGTAGCTTCAACTGCCTTGTGGTTGGCTCACTGCTCTACATGCAGGTTCCTTTTATGCATATGCATGATTAGACTGGATTTCCAATTTCTAGTCAATTTTGTGCATGCTCAGACCTCATTTGCATCTGACCCTTATCACATTTCTAACCGTTGGTTACTCTTTATTCCCTTATAGTAGTGTTTTTCATGACTATGGTGCAAATGGAATTCTATATCCTGCAATGGTTTGCCTTTAGTTCTGTTATAATGTTTATTCTTGCTAGTTCAAAGTTTGACTATGTTCTCTGTTGGTTTTAGTTATTAATCTCATGATGTGTCAAGAAGTCCTGTTTTGGCTGATGAAAAATCAGTTGAAATATTAGTTCTGCTGTAAATATGCAGGTTAAGTTTTCTCTTGAAGCTGCAAAATTGGCTCTGTCTAATGCTTCCCTTGGTATTTATGATGTATCTGCTGGTAAGTAGTAGCAAGTTTTTTTGGACTGAAATTTGTTGGGATATCACCATCTTTTGCATTTGAGAGAAGCTCAAATCCTATCATTTCCTTTACCAGTGTCCTCAAGACAATCAAGATCCTTGGCAGAGGATGCTTTCTATCATCCGTCTATGATGTCTGTGAGCTACTATTCATTTGAGCACTGCTTTGCTGTTTATTCGGTTTGTCCCTACCCACTCTTACCATAGTTATCAAGGCTGTTGAATAAAAATATGCATCTTGCATTAAAGACTGTTGTGTTTAATCTTTTGGGTTTTTTGGTCAAGCATGGTGGAAAATCATGTCCTGGGATGGCTATGCATGCATTAGTATCTATATCCATTCTTATTGATAGCTAGAATCTGCCTCCACAGATAAACTTGTTTGCTATCTGTTCATCTGCCACTGTTATATCAAACTGTAGCTATATGAAATGGAATAGTAATTTATGATCTTAATTTGGTGCCTTCTACGTTGCAGCCTTTCTTTCTTCCAGTTTCTCTCCATGTGGTTCTTGCAGTTCTTAGAGAATGGAAAAGATACAAACAAGAAAAGAAGAAGCACATTGCATGGAGAACCAGAAGTTCTTAGAGAAAAAGAAACAGTTACAGCACATTAGCAGCAGATGGTCAGCGTGATTGATTTTCTTTCACTGACAAAGCTCGAGTTTCCTAGAATTGCATTATTCTCTTGTCGTATAGTATTTTACCTCATAGCATCCTCCAATGTTAAGTGAGATGCGTGATAAATTTTTGGGTAAATGTTACTTTAGCATGTAATTCCTGACTAATTTAGTGCAAGGGCTATTGGTTAACATAAAACACTTGACTCAACTTCATATGATACAGACTTGTTCCCAAAAGTGTTGATTGATAATTGTGTAAAACACATCAGAGATTTGATGTTTCATGAAACCTTGGTTGTGCTGATTAAAAATTTATAGCATTGTTGTTTACTACAAAAAGAATCAAATACATAGAAAGTAAGGCTTCTAAATTGCTTTTCAACCTTTTAATTACTAAAGCGGCAAGCCATAAAATGGTTGAATCCCGCCCTCTTTTTTTTTTTTTTTTTTTTCTTGAAACCCCAGAAGATGCTTTTAAGGTAAAGCAGAATTGCACAGCTACAGTCAGAACAAGATTCTCTCTATTTTTAAAATATGCCAATCTTCCCATCATCTCAAAACAGGAGCTCATTATGTGACATTCAGCTATAGAACATTTACCCAACAAAAGTTACATCCAGCAATAAAATACATGCCTGCCATTGTTTGAGGTGGACAAATTGGACCAAAGCAAAACCCATTGACTTAAACTTTGGACTCCAATGCCAGTAGTATCTTCTTCCTTGGACCCTGAAACAGTAAATTCGCTTCCTCAAACTCTTGACCAGTCAACAATGACAAAAAATAATAAAAATGATCAGAAAGTAAAAGACTGATAATCCACCAATTATAGCAACAGCACCTCCATTAAGACATGTCACCAAATATGTGGAAATTAAATGAATCAGTAGTAGGCCAAGGAGGAAGTGCAGGAAATTGGATAATAGTGACAAGAAGAAGGATAAAGTCAAAGAAAAAATTGTGAAGCTGCCAGCTTAAGTTCTGAATTACCTCTTGGCTGCAGATTTGTGAGTTCAGCCACAAAAAGTCCACCTAGCAACTTTTGCTGGCAATAGAAGAAAAATATCTAGCCACCTATTATATCTAGCTACCTATTATGTAGTCCTGTAGAATAACTACATTCATCTAAGATGAGTTCCCACTAAATTCTAGCAATGTCGGCAAATCCATAATTTGCTCTAAGAAGAGAATGATACACCATTCTAATTTACCAATTCTTCCCAGAACAAGCGATTTTTTACCCAGTATATGCATAAAAAGAAATGGAAAAAGATCAATTATAACTATCATTTATTCTTATCAACTGACATTTTGCATACGAGTATATACATTTATTTAGCAAGTTCACTATTACTGCGAATGATGAACAAATGGAGACCCTTTGATATTCAAATGGCACAAGAAACACATTCCAAACAACATAATAATCTCATCTATGAAGTATGGATGTTGACAACAAGAAACATCATGCTTATAATCTTCTATTCTTATTCAGGATGCTATTTCTCTCTGGGGCTATTTCTTGGGTAACATAAAAACAGAACTCAAAACTCGAAATATTTCCAGGTACAGCCTAAAATCTTTTCTATCACTACTCTACAACAAAGATTTTATGCAGTCAATTATTTTTAAAGCAACAAAAGAATAGCTAAAGTTAATAAGACAGTCAGCTGATTCTCGAAAGCATACCATTGGTATTCCCATCGCCTTAAGATCCTCATCAGTCATGTGCAGGAGGGCAGTCATGTCCACCTATGAAAACAGATATCCAGTAAGTTTCTGAAAATAAGCCTCCAATACCTATATTTAAAGTGGATAATTTCAACTACATACTTCCTCTGCTTGAAATGTAATTGAATATTTTTCAAGGCCAAGGGATTGCAAGAAACTATCCACTGATTCAACCTGCAAGAGGATTCATAATTTAGTTGCAAGAACTACTTCAAGAAATTATGATCTTACTAACAGAAAATTCTTGTCCCCTTCTTTCATCACATCACACCCCAATTTCAAAAATAAATGGAAAAGAAACAGGATTGATTAAGATCACATAGGATAAACAAGCATCATAGTGGGTGAGGAAAAATAGAAAAGGAAGAGCAAAAAACACACCATCAAAATAGACTGCAAACAGGAAAACTGCTAGACATTTAAATTAATGTTCATGGCTAGCTCACAGAAAATGTTTATAAAATTAACGAACTTATCATCTGAACTAAACATGCATTGGAACAACTTGGAACCTAACGTCTACAACCATGAGTAGTCAGTCGATGGTTTTGAATCATTCAGGAAACAAAATACAGAAATTATCTTACCTTCTGAGTTTTTTTCTTAGAAACTGAGCTGGCAACTGTTTTTTTCTCAAGCAAAGGAGCTTCAGCTATGACACTTTTCCTTGCAGGCTTGCTAACCTCTGATGCTGGCTTTAGCTTTGGCATTGGCCGATCAATCTCCATTGTCTTTGAATATATTGGACCAGATAGCTTTTCACGCAGATCTCTCACACCACCTGATAGAGATCCCCTGACACTTTCAGCAGCCTGCTGGATACTCTTCTTTTGAAGTTTCAAACGAAGATCTGTTGTACCAAGTCTGCGATCTATGCAATGATTACAGTCGAGCCATAGCAATGAAAATAAAAATTATATAAACAGAAAGTGGCAGTTTAAATGGAAAAAGTATCCTTTCATGAGACGTACTTGAAACTTGCATGTCATCGTAGTCAAAAAGATCATGTTCCCATTTGTCATCATCCTCCCTTTGCCTACACAATGTCTTGCCAAAATCACACACATAATCTTTTGCTAATATAAAGGGGGATAAAGTGATTTCTATATCTACTCAAGCTAATAAAAAGTAGTAAATAATGAATACTACACTTTCCTTTATAAACAAACAGAGGTAGGCCAGGATGGAGGATCATATCAAAACCTTCCCTTTTTGAAAAGACTTTGTTCTTTCATGGGTGCAAATATCACCAGAGGGAGATGAGCAGAACCAATCCCTCTGGTTGCTTTTTAATTAGGATAGGCACTTTGTTATCTCACAATATTCCAATGAATATAATTAAAGGAAATTCTTGCAAATGCAAAACCAGTATGTGTATCAAACAAAATGGAGAAAGCATCTGTGCGTTTCTATTGTGAACCAAACTCGCATAGCATGATCCGTGCATAAACTGAATACTGACCCTTCACCTAGAATACAGTATGGTCTAGCAATCAAAACAGCCAAATAGGAGCAATTTAATGTCATGAAAAATTTTATTACTTATACTTCAGTTCCATCTAAATTATCAAAAAGGAAAATAAATTAACAAATCTACTGAATCCATCTCAAACATTTATCATAATCCTCTTGTGCAGCTAACATGCATAATGATTGTACTAGGTAGCAGCGAGCGAGGAAGTAATTTAGGTTAAAAGGAATTTTTTTTTTCCTCCAAAAAAAAAATCAAATCCAAAACCCACCCAGAACACTCATCTGAAAATACA
The DNA here is from genome assembly GCA_025388415.1 of Cynanchum wilfordii. Classification (NCBI taxonomy): domain Eukaryota; kingdom Viridiplantae; phylum Streptophyta; class Magnoliopsida; order Gentianales; family Apocynaceae; genus Cynanchum; species Cynanchum wilfordii. The sequence goes on from JAHSUH010000487.1 coordinate 6,924, forward strand.
AATATATTTAACAAAAAAAACAAATTCACAAGAAAAAACAACATGAACCCTGCTTACATTTTAACATGCAAAAGAGTACACAGATATTTTGAAGTACCTCTTGCCAGAAACTTGTCTCCGGCGGACAGAATCGCCAACGATGTTGCCGTTAAGTCGCTCCTTTATTGACCTCTTCGTAGCAGCCTCCACTCGATCAGCATACATATTATATCACACGATTGAAACGGCTCCCGCCGACTGTTTTTTCCTAATACCAAAATCAAAAACCCTAACCCTAGATATGATGAGTAAAACTATTCCACTAATTCTCTCCAAAACACAAATATGGCGAGAGAATTCTAAATTATATTCGGAGTGGAGATTCAAGACTAATTTACGAAACAAAAGGAAAAAATAATTGATTGTTCCAGCGTAAGAATCCAGGGGCAAGGACAGGAGCGAAAAAAAAAATTCTCTTCGAAATTCGGGTTTCGACTTCGAATCATAAATTTCATTTAAATAAATAATAATTTAGAAGATTTTTTTTTTTTTTTTTTTTTGTAAATAAAGAAAACTTATTTAACATAAGGAGATTTTTTTATTATTATTATTTGAGAGAGGATTTAACGTGAGGAGATTGAAGCCCAGTTGTTCAGCCACTATTTTTTCTTTAAAAATTTTTGATTATTTTCTTTTATTTATTTAAAATTTTAAACTTTTAACCGTATTAATTATATTTTTAATAGTTAAATTTTTACATCAAAAATAATTTAAAAAGGAATTATTTAAGTTTTAACCGTATTATTTTTTTTTTTATTTGAGAACCGTATTAGTTATTTAAGTTTTTAAACCAAATTGTAAAAAAGAAAAATCAAATTCAATTTTTAAATATTCCCATCAAATTTTAATAAATAAAATTATAAGTATTTTAAATTTATCCTTTTAAAGAGAATATTAAATACATTTTCCCTATTTAATTATAAAAAACAATCAGTTTCTTTTTTAAAAATATACTTTATAAATTTAGATAAATTTTAAAATTGAAAGGAAAATATGTCACGTAGATAAAGTCAAAGTCAATATGATCTTAATTTGGTCAAAGCGAAGTGAAATAGGTCAAAGCGAAGCATAACAAAGAGCTTAGGCGATTTGTGAAAACTCCGAAGAGAAACACTGGACGTCCAAGCAAAGCAATGAAGCCGAGTAATAAGATAAAGCTCCAGGAAGATTTCATGAAGCTAATCCGATGTCATAACCAAAAAGAATATTCCAAGTATATTTTGTCAACTGACTTTTTATTTAAATATAATAAGAAAGTAAGTGGTGAGACCCACAATTTCTGGTCAATTTTTACAAGAAATTAAGGGATTTGACGTATGAAAAAGCTATAATGATAGTTTTTTTGCTTGTACAGAGAGATAAGGTATGTAGGTAATGATTTCTAAACCTACTCCCACCTATTAATAAGAAAGTTTGCCTATAAAAAGGTAAACTCCATTATCAATGGAAGGATCTTCTTTTTCCTTTCCAACTTTATACATTTTTTACCAGAAGAATACAAAGATTTTTCTATCTCTTTTTTAATACATTTTCCGATGGTTGATTTACATGCAAAGCAAAACCCTTCTTTCTATTTCTTCTTGATCGGAATACATTTTGGTTTATGAATTAGGGTTTGTTCCGATTTTCTTTGGATCTTTCGACTGATCGACGGAGGCTTCTAAAGGAGAAATACCTCCGTTGGGACGTTTTGCGGGCTCAACGACATCCCCATATTCTACTGTAACTTCATCCTAGTTGTCAAATTTCTTATATATTTGTTGACTGATCAAATTTTGCATTATCAAAAATAATTATCTATATATATCATTTTTTTTCCCTAAAAGTTAATTTCAAAACTTATTGATTTTTAAGATGGGGTTGATTTCATGTGTGTGTAAATATATATTTTTTGTTCAATTTTATATATTCTTAACTAGGAACAGAAAAAAAAAAGGTTCAAGTTTAGATAAACTCCAAGCATTGAATGGGAACAAATTTTCAAACAGTTGAAAACCATAATTCAAATCAATCAACGCAAAGTTTCACCCTTTATACATATATACACATATATATATATATATACACACACATAATCCATTTTAGAATCATATATCCCATGCAATCGTACCAGGCTATGATATTAACCGCTACCTGCCTTAACAGAAACCTGTGGTATTCAGAAACTAAATTACAAATTTATTTTCAGATAATCTCTATCTCTATCTCTGCACCCCCTGCTTTTGATCCACCAATTTCCATTACATGCCTAAACCTTTTTCTACATATTGACTGGAATCTGGTCCCTCACAGCTCAGAATTCATACCTGCTCAAGCATGCAACGAAAGAAAACATCACTGTGTTAAAGAGATGATGTAAAAGGTTTCAGTAGGCCTCTTTCATCCTTCAAGCTAGTAAAATGATATTGAATTTCACAAGGACATTTTATAATTCTGGTTTGGTACATGCTATCTACTGATGCTATTAGTGCCATGCATCCACGAGCTAAAATCTCTGATCCAGAAAAAAAATTTATTAAATTTCCCATTAATCGAGTTATACCTTGACAGAAGTCCAAAGAAGGGATTTGTAGTAGCAGAGTGAAGTATAGTGCAAGCTTCTTTCAACAAGGCCATGTCAACCTTATCTCTTGGTAGGTACAAGAAATCTCCTCCTTCAACTCTCTCAAACCCACAGAGCTCAAGAAACTTGATGCTTTCGCTAAAACTTCCAACTCTGTTCTGTTATTTTAAAAAGATGTCGTGTTAGATTTATAAATAATACACACAAAGATGGCAGCTATGATATTTACCGTTGATATAAGATGTCAAACTACGTGGCAATCAATTGCCCCTACATGGTATTGCAATTATATATACAAAACAAAGACACTACTGAGTCCTATAATTAAAATAAAGGAGATTATAGAACCTATAGCTCATGACTTAAATAATTTTAACCAGAACTCAATGCTGCTTTAACTCTCATTAGAGTCCGAACCTGAAAGTTCGATAAAACTTTATAATCATACATTAAGAGATAAGATATTCATATGATGTATGGCAGACACTCCTACAGGAATATACACACGCACATACATGAATTCATTAAAATCAGAAAGCTCTGGGCCAATTTCTCTTCCAAATTGAACTCAACCCATTTTGCTATTAATTGTAAATGAGGCATAAACTGGTCAGTCAAGCAAGATCTTCAGGAAAGTTAATATGTTTGATAGAGGGGTGTCCATTTAATGCAAGGGATAGCCCAAAACAAATAAATCCATCAGGATATACAGGAAAGTCGAAAAGAATAAAGAAAGAAGTAAAATTAGAAATTTCCTCCCTCCCTACCCATCTCAAGAGTAACTGTTTAGAGCTATCCAATTGAGGGAAAAAAAAATCTTAATTATGACAACAGAAATTATTCACACAAAGTCTGTTTCCAAAAAAAAAAAAAAGAAAAGAAAAGAAAATTTCTAAGGTACACCAACTTACAAGAGGAAATTTACCTGGAATGCTGGATTGCTGAGGCGAATCTTCCTAAATTTTCCCTCATCAGGATAATTCATAACATTTCTGACATAAATTAAGAGAGTATGGAAAGCCCTTTTCATTTGGGCATCATTCCCCTGCAAAATGGAATTAAGTCCAACAGGTTAATATGAACAAAATAAAGTTAAGTTTGGGATATGATTTCTCCCTATGGCACAAACCATTCAGAAGAAAGACCACTAACTGTTTTATAATCAATAACTCCAAAAGAGAAAGTCAGCTACCAAGTTTCGACGTTTGAGTGAGATCAAACATTCCCTCAGCAATTGTTGCTCTGTAGAAGACTTGTGAGATAAGGTAGCAGATTCAACTGGTACTGTGTTGTTCTACATTTGAAATGGAGGAGGCAAGATATTACTGGCCAACAATACAAAAATGTCAAAATAGCACAAACTAACAGATTATTGGAAATATTAGTACCTTCCTTTTGGGCGAAGAAAATGTAGTATATTTCTCTTCCATAGGAATTCCAAGTATCCTCCTCCTTTCTGCCTATGAATATCAGAAGGGGAAAAAGAAAAAAAGCATTGGAATATGATTCTACTAATTCCAAGAACTTCATAGTTTGGAAGTTAATCTCTACAAGGATGTTCTGAGATAAACTGAAAAATTTTGGATCAGTAGGGTATAGGTAATCTGAGAAATTTTACTTTGGTTTTAAGGAAACAGAAGCTGAAGAAATGAAATATCTATTAGTGTTCATGTGCAGGCCTGATAACAGACAATATGTAACTGGAAATTATTTGGCTCACCTTATCTTGTTCCAGTTTTTGACGAATTCTTTCTCGAGCCCTTCTTGCTTCCTCTTTCTCTGTTTTTTTTTGGGCTATGTACCTGTGGTTTTGTCAAAGTTCATTGAATTTTTATAAGCATAAGAAAAGAGAAAGCTGCAATGAAACATCAACTGTGTTATAAAACTAAGCCATAAATAGAGTACAGACCGTTTTCTTTCATTTTCTTCAGCTATCCGTCTAGTCTCCTGCAGATCTTTGCCCGATCTAATTCTCTCCTAAAAATAAACCAAATGGGGAAATTAATTAATTTCTAAGTAAATTGGCAAATAGTAGCAGTTCAAATCTATTAAGGAAGAAATCAGGTAAATCTTGCAAGTATCAGCAGAAGTATCAAATAATAGAAAATATAAAAGGAAAAAAAGAAAAAGAAAAAGTACCACATGAAATCCTTGAATTCAAAAGAAGGGGGAAATATAAGCAGTGCTGCCAGAGACTGCTAACATTATTGAATAGTAGGGGTTAACAATATTCTGATGAAGTAACAAATAAATTGATGTACAATTGTTCTATGGGGAGTAATTCCAACAATTCTACAAGACGAGTTATCAAGGAAAGCTTTCAGCAGATGAAGAACAAATCTTCAATAGCCATACTAAGTAACTAGCATTCTTTTTTATCTATAGAAATTTCTTCACTCTGAAGCTTATTCCCTTTACATTCCTTTACCCGTTTATTAAAATTGTAAGACAGTAACTGAGTATTAAAGCAGCTCATCATTAAGTAACAAACACATCCTGTGATTGTCTTTATGATTGTTATCAATCAATTAATAACATGAGGACAGACACTCTTTTTCCATGTATAGCAATAAGTTCTAAATGCACATCAATTTATACACATGCTCATGAGGCGTGATAAAATTTGCATTCTGCATCCTATACACTGCTGGAAAATTCTATAAGTAAATGACAAAATAGAACAAATTATAGCATTGCTAATGATAGAAATTCTGCACAAATTCAAAATCATAGAGGAACCAAGAAAAGTTTGCTTTTGTGAAGGAGCATGGACATTGATTCCAGTAGACATCATCAGGCAAAGCAGAGTACAATCTTGTAGATGCATATCATTCTAGTACGAACTCTGGTTACATCCTAGTCATAAAAACATGGGTACAGATCCATCCTAACAAACAAAAGCTCTAAAAGTCCCCACATATGTAAACTAGAACTCTCAAATTCAATGTTGATAAATCAGATGATGCAAATCAAATTAAGGAACAATTTTACGGGACCAAAGGACCAATCAGCTTATTTCAACAACCTTTTCCCTGTTTCCTTCCAGCTTCTTCTCTTTCTCTTCTTTCATTTTACGAGCTTTCTCCCTGAAATTCACATGCACAAAGGGAATATGAAAAATATCCAATAAGGAATAACCTGATAACCTATTAAAAAGGAATAAAATTGTAAAACAGAAAATAAAAACTGAAAGAGAGTTCCATCTTTTGGAATCGGTGTCTGGGAACCAAGTGTAAAACCAAAACCTTAGTTGCTGAGCTTTTATCTTCACTTGGTCAGAGATTTCTGAAGGATCTGGAGCTTCAATATTGATATCAAGAGGAACCTGAGAGGATTTGTCTTAATAAGTTTGTCCAACTAAAAAACCAAGTTGGCATAGGGAAGAAATAAATGCATTATGTGGACAAGGGAACTCTAAATCGCGGAATTTTGGGAAACCATAACATTTCTGTTGTATGTCGAATGCTATTAAATAAAGCAAGAGTAGACCTTCCACAGAGACAAGAACTTCAAATTCCTAAACTAAAAAATTGGAACAAAGATATCAATTACATGACAAGAGAGTAGAAGATAGCCAAGCTCTGAGACTCACACCATTCATTTCAGAAAATAGAGCCTTCATATTATAAGAAATCACATATGTTATTCAATTCCAGTTTTTTCATGTAAGTTTACGAATTGCTTGAAAGAAGAGCAATGCCGATTGATCTTTGAGCTATTCTATGCATCTAGTATACTTTTCCTCAAAATTTCTATTGCAAGAAATATCAGCATGACTGTTCACACGCCAACAAGTTTCAGAAATTATCAAATGAAAGGTCATACTAGCACCTTAAAAAAAAGGTTTGGATTAGTAAAAAGAGAAACATACCTGATAACTAACTAATACAAAAGAATATCCCAATACACAAATCATGAAAAGGATAAAAGTACGAACAATTGTGTAAAAGAATAAGTGTCAAAGGAGTTGTATAAGTTATACAACATGGTTGACAGGTGACTCCAACCTAAGTTCATAGCCCAGGTGAGCTTGGCACCATAAAGAAACGACTGCTAGTGCCAATATAATGCTAGGTCACATTGTTCAACAAATTGCCTTGTGAGGGCACATTGCAAGAGAGAGCAGGTGATCAAATTTAAAATGAAAAACATACCAAAGGCATCTCGTCAATTTCTGGATCATTCTCGTGATCAATTATCCAATCAATTGCTGCCTCAATACTTGAATTACCTAAACATGGGTTTAGGATTCAGAAGAATGGACATTGTTGATAAAAGTTTAGAACTCAAAGGATGATTTCTTTTTCATATTTGTTTCTCAAATATTGCTCAATTTACAAAAGCCTTGAAATTTTCATTCTCCAATCAAGTAAGCACATGCTGTTAAAACCAATAAACAAATCCTCATTTCAGACTTATTTACCAGAACCGTGAAGCGCCTTGGTGGCTCGAGCCTCGGAAAATCCCATTGCTTCAAGTTCGCTAAGCAAACTCTTGTTCACTTCCGGAATGGCCATTTTCCTACCCAGAGAATCAAAATAACTAGCAGAACAATAACAAAATCAAAGTATCCCTTGATAAAACTTAGACAGAAAAATACCTTGCCTTTCAAGCACTTTTTGAGATTTGATAGCAGTGGGAGATCGAAGATTAAATGTTGAGGAGTCTCTTCAACTTCTCCGTGGTTCCGGCAAGGGCCAGAGATACATAACCAGAAGGCCGCCATTACAAGTTAAGAGATGCTTTGGTTCTTTGCCTCCTCCTGAATCTTTCCGACCGGTGAAGAAAAGAAGAATAGAGTGATCAAGAACAACCGGGAAATAGAAAACTTGATAAAAAGTCCTTCGACTATTTCAAAATATTTTAATTGTAGTCCTAACTTAACCATTAATTAAATTTTGCACTCTAAATTTCAAATTCATATATAAAAAGGTCCTTAATACAGTAAAATTTTAAAAAATTATCAATATTGTACTAATTTGTAAAATAGTTTTATTTACCAAAAAAAAAAAAAAAAAATTAAAATAGTTTTGTCTCAAAATAACATTTATTTTTAGTCTAAAATTTTATAAATTTTTTAAAGAAATCCATAAAAAAATACTTTTGAGACTAAATTCGATAAAATCAAATTCATTAATTAATTTAAATATATAATATTTTATATTTCAGACACTTCCAGAAACCGTTAGAAGTTGCTAAAGCAAGAAGGAAGCAGTAAGAACTATATGATCATTCATGCTTGATTCCATTCTAGACAAGCATATTTGGAGTATCAAACGAAAGAGTCGCAATTGACTTTGAAGAAAGTTTTGCTCTGAGGTTTGTAGATTCTGAAGAAAGATGGGCGTTGAAGAAGATAAGAAGAAGAAGCTGATAAAGCTATACTGTCCATCAATGGCGAAATTAGTTCAAATGGTAGCATGGGAAGAACAAAAATTGGATCTCGGTTATATTTCTGGAGCTTTCGGTCTCGATCCAGCTACGGTGAAGATCAATGGTCACTTCATAGCTAGAGGAATTGATTTCGTGGCCTCCTCTGTTACCTGGAAGTCTCTGTTCTCGTTCTTCTCCGCTCGTGGTTTGTCTGCCGGCTGTAGCGATTCCGATGCCCTAACTGTCGACGGCAAGCTTTCCAAACTTGGTTCTAAAAGTAAGCTTTCTTTTACCATTAATTTCTTCCGTTACTGTTTGTTACTCCGTTTTGTAGTTTATGTGTTTGTGAATAAGCTTGCGAGAAAAGATAGATGAATTGTAAAATAATTGATCTTTATTTGAATATAATATTAATTCTAACTGCTTTTCCTTTTCCTTTTTCTTTCTTGTTCTATGTACTTTCTAGTTCATTACAAAGATTTCCTGCTTAATCAGACTATATAAAATGACTCTTTTTCAGGGCCACATGATCCATCATCAGGTACAGGAAATGGAGTTTTAATCAGAGACCAAGCTGGTGAACCAAGTTCTTCTAGTAAAGAGCTATATTTAGACAATCCTGAATTTGTCAGCAAAAAAAGACTTAAAGACAGCAATTCAGGTAATCTTTTTATTTGAAATACATGCCGAATCATAATCATTATTGTGATATCTCGTCCCAGATTTAAGTATATAAGTATGAGTCGTGCAATATACGGATAAACTTGGGAAATATGGTACCAAGTTGTGGCTGGTCATGACAATTATATTTTCATTTGTTTTTATTTTGGTTTTAATCTCCATTGCTGCATAAACAACAGGAAAAGACCAACTAAATGCATTCAACCGTTATATGATGAAGAGGAAATCAGTATTTGAAGATGCAATTCCATTGAAGAGAGAAAGAAGAAACTCAACAACAACTACTACTACTACAGGTATAACTCAATTTTTTAAAATACAAAAAATTGTGGTTTAATTGTCCTGAAGATGTTTTTTCTTCCTCGGATTGCAAATATTACAACGTTGTTGAAACAAAAATTTCTTTCAGGTCTGCTGGAAGAAAGGAAATATGATGATGACCTTGAAAACACCATTTTGAACAATAAATATGGTTGCAGAAACCAGAAAGGGAACATGAAACGACTAGGAGTAGGAGAAGAAGATTTTGTTATTGCTGTTCAGAAGAGGATAAATCTGTAAAAACTGAAATTAAGCTGTTGGTATTGTTTTCTTGGTTTGGATATCAATGGGGAAGGGGAGAAGTTCAAGCTCTTTCCCATGGTGGCAGTTAAAAAGATATTTCGAGCTTAGAGTTTTCAGGATGGTGGTATTGGATAGGAAGTAGTTTTTAGAATTATTGTGCAGAATTGATTATTTAGGTGTAATGTGTACTAATTGTAGTTAATTTGTATATATAATTTTTATAGTAATCAAGTTAAACTTAAACTTTTAGATTTTTTTTAAACTATTTATATATTTATTTATTGATATTATATTTTTCAACAATGAAGGTATAAGTTTTATTATTGAGTTTGTAGCTTTAAAAAAAATTACAGTACTTTCTATTATCATTTAATCAATAAAAAAGTATAATTTTCTTTTCTAAAAATATTAATATCACAAGAATCTTATATAATTTTCTTTTCTAAAAAGTATTGTAAATTTAAAAAAAAAAAAAAAAATCTTATATATTTATTTTTTTCTTTACCATATACTTATTAATATACTTTTTTTTAAAGCAATATTAATATACTTTTAAATATATATATATATATTCATTATATTTTTTAAACATGACTATATTTATGTAAAATTTATTTAAAAAAAAATGGAAAATTAAGTATGTAATTGTGAGTAAAAAAATTATATTCATAAAAAATAAAAATAAAATTATGATTTATGCATTTGGGAAGAGATATATATCTAATATATATAAAAGATGTTACTCAAAATTTATGAATACAAATATTAAACTTTTCGTAAAAAAGTGTATATAGTTTATACATTTTTTAAAATGTTCCCTCTCCTAATTATTCTACATATTATGTATATATTGATCTCACACTTGATTTGATTTTGTGAGGTAGATAGAAATTGAGACATGAAAAGTCTCATTTATAAAAATAAAATTTCCAATCATCTCCATTAATTAACAAGAGCTCTTCATTATCTTCCTTATAAATATACATGAATCATATGTTATAGATACACTTTATAAGTAAGAGTATGTGATATATAATGTGCATGAATCTTGTTATTAAACCTTTGATTATTAAATAAATGAATGACTTAATTAGGTCATGATGTTTGAATGTATCTAAATTATATTTATTTATCAGTATCTAAACCAAATCTTATAGAGATATATGTATATATTAGAATGAATGTATGAATTATTATATAAATATATATTGTGTATTTTCATAAATAACGTGGAGTTCATCTTTAATGCATTTTCTAAATGAATCAATGTGGAAGGAAATCTATAACTATATATAGCCTCTTATTAGTTAATTTGTTGAATCAGATCACTCTAATTGTCTTCATTCAGTAATATTACTAATTCAGCTCTCTGCAGGAAAATGGCTTACTTGACTCCCAATTTCAAGCTTATTTTTGCTGCAATTTCAGTACTGTTGTTGTCCATGTTGGCTTCTGACGAAGCCACAGCCGCCCGAATAAACCTTAATAATAATGATGTGAGGATGATGATGATGGGAAGAAAGCACGACAAATGGATGGCTCAGTACGGTCGAGTCTACAAGGACGAAGCCGAGAAGGCGAGACGATTCGAAATATTCAGGGAGAATGTTGAGTTCATCGAGTCTTTCAATAAGGCTGGAACTCGTCGTTCTTACACCTTAGCCGTCAACGAGTTTGTTGATTTGACAAACGAGGAATTCAAAAATGCTCGGAACGGTTACATTCCGTCGTCACACTCTTCTTCTTCTTTTAGGTATGAGAATGCGTCCGCAGTTCCAGATTCCGTCGACTGGAGAAAGAAGGGCGCTGTCACAGACGTCAAGGATCAAGGCCAATGTGGTAATGTTCGATTCGTCAATAATTTGACCTAAAATTTTGCATTGTAGATTTTATTGACAAATCCGCCATTAAAATTAACAAAATTGGGCAATTTTCCTAAAATTCATATACTGACTGAACTTTAAATTCAGGATGCTGCTGAGCATTTTCAGCGGTAACAGCCGTGGAAGGAATCAACCAAATTAAGAATAAAAAGCTGGTACCATTGTCCGTACAAGAGCTGGTGGACTGCGACACCGCCGTAAACAGGGGATGCAGCGGAGGATTTATGAACGAGGCATTTCAATACATAATCGAGAACAAAGGCATAACCGCTGAATCTAAATATTCTTACCAAGGAGTCGACAATGGAACTTGCAAAGCTAATAAGAGTAAGAAATCGAGCCCTCCCGTTGCTGCCAAGATTACCGGATACGAAGATGTACCGGCTAACAGTGAATCGGCTCTTTTGAATGCTGTAGCTAACCAACCGGTTTCTGTTGCAATTGACGCCGGTGGTTCCGAATTCCAGTTCTACAAAAGCGGTGTCTTCACCGGAGACTGCGGCATTGAGTTAAACCATGGCGTCAACGCCGTCGGTTACGGTGAGACGGAAGATGGCACTAAGTATTGGGTGGTGAAGAATTCGTGGGGAAGTAATTGAGGGGAAAATGGATATATAAGAATGCAGAGAGATGTTGATGAAAAGGAAGGTCTTTGTGGCATTGCTATGCAAGCTTCCTATCCAACTAAGTAGTATTTTTTTTAGGTATTATTAACAAATTATTATTATTATAATAGTCTAAATATTTTTTTTTGTGAGTATAATAGTCTAAATTAAATTATATATGTAAATTTTTTTCAAATATATATAATATTATTACATACCTTGTTTTTACTTTTTAAGATTAAAGCAAGATGGATGAAATTAATTAAATAATTAATATTTACTGTATTTCATTGATATATTCATTAAATTTAAAGAGTACGGAATCGAATAATTTTAAATTCAACCAGAACGCCTACACAAATCTATGAGAACAAAACCAAAATCCGTCCACCAGGTTTACAAATCAGTTCCGACTCCCACAAGAAGCAATCGAAAGCCACTTTTCCGTTCCACTTCTTCTGGGAATTACTCCATGAGTATCAGTCTTCACCTTCGCTAGCTATTCGTCATCGGAAACAGCCGCTTTCCACTAATCCGGTGAAGCAGCAGCAGTTGAGCTCAGCTTCCCTACTATACGGCCGGCAACCGTAGCCTGATGCCAAAGTCCTCGCACACTTCTGTAAGATTGGTCTTCGTTGTTGCTTTTTTTTTTTCCCTCTTTTGATGTATGGTTTGGTGCAAGAGATTGTGTTTAGCGGATTGATCTGTTAATTATCTCTAGCACAGTAGTGGATTCTTTCTTCTATTCTCTTGGGTTGATCTTTAGAAATTATTTGACTTTTAATTTATCTAATTTGCCTTTTCTGTTGCTTGAATGTAGAAATACGGGGTATTAACAATATAAGTTTTGAAGAAGAATATATGTATAGATATATTCTTTATCTCCTTAATACAATGTAGCTTTGGTCGGACACCCAAAAGTCACCTAAACCCTCATCTTAATATCATTGGCTTGTACTGTAGAAATCGTCACAAAATGTTGGCAATGAGATGAAATCCTTGAACAAACTGATCGTTGGGAAGGAGAAAGGAAAATGTGATGAAATTTCTTGTTATTATTGGTCGAGGAAGTTTTAATTATCAGATAACTACACGTTTTACCTTATTTTGAATGTTAATTTGTGATAATGTCACTAGTAAATTATTCAACTTAGCCTCTCTGTTGTTCAGTGTTTGCAGGAAGCAATCAGTGAAAACCCACTTGAAAGGCTACTCAGATGATGTTTGTAAGGACGATTTTCTTATTGTTTTTACTGTTCTTCACCTCTGAATCTTTAGTTAGAGAAGAAGCAGAAGTAGAAATAGATGAAGAGTTCTCAGAAGCATTGCTTTTGAGGCCATTGCCTGATCGAAAAGTGCTTGCCCATTTTCACTTCCAAAGCAAAGTGCCTCCTACTCACTTATATGGCCGTCATCATCATCTCTTCCCTAAATCCATTTATCAACTGGTAAAAAGTTACATGCTTTTCATAATTATTTTGTATATTTTTCATCTTTATATAACATTTTGGCATGTTTTGCCTTTGTGATTAGTGCTAAAAATTCTGGGTTTTTTTTTTTTTGTTTTATTGAAGTTCAAACCTGGTATAATAAAGGGTACGTGTAGACAATTTTGAACCCAGTGAGCATTTTGGGTTATTATTTCAAACTTCAAATTTGGAATGGTCAGTTTACGGAAATTGAACTGGATGTAGTCCTAGATAATTTACAATTTTACACCATCCTAATCTTACATTTCTTTTGAGTAGGCTAATAATACGATAGCAAATACATCTGATATAACCTTACCAAGTCTTAATAGTATTAGAATACACATCTTGTATTTTGGTTGCACTATTTTTAGATTCATTGTTCTGAAACTGAAAGATGCGCATTAAACAGCATGTCTCCAGAGACCATTTCCTTTTCATTTTTCCAGTAGTTTGTTAGCTATTGCATGAAAATAGTAATCCCCCCTATGATGCAGGTCCATAAATTTCATATACGTGAAATGGAATTATCTTTCACACAAGGTCGTTGGAACTATGAACATTGGGGTGGATATGACCCTATAGCAAGCTGCAATGTGAAGCCTCCTGGAGTCGAATTATGGGCTGTCTTTGATGTTCCCCAACATGAGGTCGATGCTTCATGGAAAAATTTAACCCATGCTCTTTCAGGTCTTTTTTGTGCTTCAATCAATTTTCTTGAGCATTCAACTGCTTATTCTGCTCCTAGGTGGAGCCTCAAGTCATCTGAGGGCAAGTTGAGATATGGCACATTACCTCGTGAAGCTGTCTGCACAGAGAACCTCACTCCTTGGTTGAAGTTGCTTCCTTGCAGAGACAAGGCTGGTATTGCAGGATTGATGGATCGACCTTCTATCTACAGAGGATATTATCACTCTCAACGGCTGCATTTGATATCAACTGAATTTGATTCTGCCGGTTCAAGTTCTGGGATAGTGCTTGACCAGACCCTTACAGTTGTTCTTCAACCAAATACTATGGCAACTGGCCCGATGTTTTCAAATGGATCAATAATGCAACCAGATTGGTCTCTTAGCTCATTATTTGGCAGGACAGTCATTGGGAAATGTGCTCTTTCTCGGTCTAGCAACGTGTATGTTCAATTTGAGCAGAATATGATCTCTGAACTGATGAAATTTCAGAAAGGGGATGAAGAATCTCACTGTGACACTCAGGTCTGTAATGGTCCAGCTTTTGAAATGTCTATTAACCCTGACAGGATAATTAAAGAAATGGGCAGCTTGCACACAGAGAGTTTGTTTACCCTGTATGAATTTTCTGTTGAGAACTACAGTGACTTGGAACCCTTTGATTTGGGGATTAGGTGGAAGCTGCCTCTGATGTGGTCCTGTCGTCAGTCCCCTTTAAGCGTTAGCAGGTACTTAATGGGAAGTGGGAATGAGAGAGGCTCTATAGCAATGTCCTTGAGTGGAAGGAGTGGTCATAAGCAGAATCCTGGTAAGAGTGAAGATGGGTGTTGGATGAGAGTTGATATATTTCAGGTAGTGCCATGGTATGTGAAGGTATACTACCACACACTAAAAGTGTTCATAGATGAAGAACCCAAATCTTTACTAGATAATATAGAGAAAATCCATATCACGCCTTCTGAAGATAAGGTCTCTCCTGGAGTAATGGAATTGAGTCTGAGATTACCATGTGGGGTGAAGTCTGCTGGATTGACCATAGATTTTGATAAGGTAAATTCGTTATTTACAATCTTTTTAAAATTATTCTCCCTTGAAATTAATAAATTGTGCTAGATTTGGTGATATTTGTTGTTATAAATGAAGACTGCATTAAGAGGAGTGAGAGAATAACTCAAGAATCATGTTGGTTCACCTGTTTAAAATCCATCATGTAGACTATCTTAAGGTCAATTACTTCATGCATTTGTGCTTCAATGTAAAAGATAAATCTATTCACTATTTTGGGGCCATTTACAGCTTTTAAAATAAAATTCAAAATGCAGTTTCTGACTAGGTAAGTTATATTGAACTTATGATGTTTCTAAAGCAATTTTTCACTAAATTACATATGATGGATTTGACAGTATTTTTTCATCATATATAAAAGAAGTGAAAGAGAGAATAAATATGTAGTTTTCATTTTTTCTAATAAATATATGAAACACAATACTGGTTTGGCAGTATAAAGGCCATTATTTTTTTAGATATCTATACTGCCAAGTAATAACCAAGTTTTAGCTATTCAATATTTTGGAGGCCATTTTACATCTCTAGGAACATAAAGTTTAAAATTGATCCTTGACTTGGGCAAGGGTTTCAATATGACATATTGAAACTAAAACAACCAAAAAAAGAATATGTAAGGTATTAATACTTGCCTTGTACATTCTCTAAGATTAAGAGGGTGTCTCTTTTATTATATTCTTGCTTGTCTTGCTATTCCTATGGCATTAGGACACGTTGTAGTATATGTGACCTCACATGATGTTTTCCAGTTTATCATAAAGTGTTTCCTCTCCTTACTATTGTTCTGTATTCTTTGGCAGGGGTTTCTGCACATTGATGAATATCCTCCAGATGCTAACCAGGGATTTGACATACCATCTGCCATAGTAGTCTTTGCAGATTTTGAAACACATGCACACATAAATGAGAATTATTCTCTAAACAAGCCTCCCCTAATATCTAAGTTACAGGTAATGTATCTTTTCTTTATATATGATCAATATTTTTGATTCATTTCCCACTAAACCAAAGATTCTTACCATCTGGATCAATGAGCAGGAAAGAAATGCTGTTCTTTCTTACACAGAAGTACTACTGGTGCCCTTAACAACCCCAGATTTTAGCATGCCTTACAATGTTATTACAATCACATGCACTGTCTTTGCGCTATATTTTGGATCACTCCTCAATGCATTAAGAAGGCGGGTAAGCGAGGAGGAAAGACTTCTGAAAAGTAGAGGTAACGTATACTCCTTGAGAAACATATCTTTGATACGGTAGATAAGTTTGTTCTTTTTGTTAAACATCTGAGCAAATTTTATTACTTGTAACAATTATGTTGTTCATCTAGCTTTCTAGTAGGGCACTTTCTTTATAGTTTAGTTGATCAAAATTGCAAACTGTTATGTTTTCTCATTGTCATCCCTATTTTTCTTTTCCAGTCTCCAAGAGAAATGGTCCATTGACGGTATTGCTATCGAAATTATCAGCCAAGTTCAGAGGAAAACCATCGGAACCACCAAAAACTTCCTCTCACTCAGCAGCATCTCAGGTGAATTACAAACTAATGGCGAAAGTCATATTGGTAGCTGGTTTAGCTTTTGCTTGGCATTATTATCTCAGTTGAGATTCATGCCTTGTATACATTGTGTAGTGAGAATATAAGGAGAGAGTAATATTTTAGTTCGGTAAAATCACCCGATTTTGGTTACCAAGATTTGTTCTCGGTATCTCTAATTTTTAATTTTGTCCCAAAACCTGAATTTCATTAAGAAGTGATCAATATAGGCCCATTAGTTGGACAGTGAAACATGGAAGGAATAAGTTGGCAGTGTTTTTCACAGAAAATGGAGGACACAGTGTCAGGACCTACCCCGTCGCATGCAGAAGCCCATCATTATATTTTTCTTTTTGTTAGAAAAGCCCACATGATATATATATATTAGAGCAATCCTTGTATGATTAATTTGAATTTAGTTGCTACGCGAATTTTTTATATTTCCTTTAGGACGGATAGTTGAGGTTTCAAATTTTTCTAGATGGTTAGCGTTAAAAAAAAAAGTTTTGGGCCAGGACCAAATATATATATAAAAAAAAAAAAAATAATAATAATAAAAATTTGAATTTAGTTCGAATTGTTGAGTTTAATTTTTATTGGTGGAGATTAACTTTTACATGCGAATTTTAAATCTAAACGATGTTAATTCAATATATAATATATATGTATGTATATAGTTTAAATAAGGCAAAGAAGGAGATCAATCATTTGCTTTATATTTATTCATGAAGACGAATTAATATGATGGAAAGCTCCTGCATTTCTATTGATCCTGATGAATAGAGCATTCAGGATACAGATGCGAAGTCTTTTTTGACTTACAATAATCAGATACCAGCCATGATTTTCTAGTCTTCTCTAGTTTTTTCTTCTGTTCACTGCTCAGATCAGAGTGACGCACGTCGTTCCAAAAAAATTTAGAAGAGAAACAATCCTCGCGGCCGTCGACGACGGCGGCGGCGGCGGAAGATAATTGTCCCGACGGACCACTGCTGCAGGCGGTGATATTGTCGAAGTCACGATACATAACCAAAAACGGCCCTAAATTCCAATCAACTTGACCTGCCCAAGATGAATTCCACAGCGTTCCTTCCATTCGCATTGGCTTCGTAGGATACTTCACTCCTCTGCCCGTATTGTTCCTGTAAACTCTGATCGGAATATCGTCCACAAAGAACCTGCGACCGACCGACCGACCGACCGGACAGACGAAAAAACAAAAAACGGTGCCGTACGGTACGGTACGTTAATCGATCATTTATTTATTTGTTGAGAGAGAAACATTGTGTTATTTAATTAAAAGGATGAATTAATTAATTAGGTTAGTGTAACTGAATCATTTATTACTTATTAATTTAACATGGATGTTACTATTGATAGTTAAATTTAAATTAATTAATAATCAAAATTAAAATTTAAGAATATTTTAATATTTAACTAAACAATTGACTATTTTAGTTTCTTTTTTTTAAAAAAAAAAAAAAATACTGAAGAATAGAATTAATCGAAATTTAAAAAAAAAAAAAATCAGGTTTTTATTAAAATATAGGTTAATTAATAAAAATGTTCTTAGTGAATTTTTATGCCTAAAATTTGATAAATTTTCACAAGAATAACCTATTTGTTCAATTAAAAATAAAATAAGATTCAATAATTATCAATTTATCTAAAAAAATAATATAGAGACGAAAATTTTTTAAATATTTTCTTTTTTTTTCGTTGTTGTAAGGTGACAAGGTAAATAGAAAAAGGAACGGTGGGAGGGAGTGAGGGAGTAGTTACGTACACAATTTGATGTCTGTTCCAAAGGATACTGTAAGTATGAAAATCCATGGAAGGATCAAAAGGAAGCTGAAAGCGTTGCTCTCTTCCTCCTACACCTTCTATGAATATATTTGTTTGCAGTAAACCTTTTGTGCCCATAAACTCAAAGTCAAGCTCATCTCGAGTGCTGTTCATCTCCGATATCAGCTGTCATACACATACATATATATATATATATATATATATATATATATTCAGTCACCACAATCTCTTTTATTATATATATATATATATATATAATTACAAATTATAAGGTGCAGTAATATTCATTACGTAGAAATTTGGAATAATCCCTCCTGTTTTCTGATGGGGCATTTTCATCTTGATATGAAAAAGTCCAGATTCATAGTTCCACCGCGACTTAAACCCAGACCCTATAATATATAATATATATATATATCGATAATCAAGATTCAGAAATGTAAATATATATATATATATATATATATATATATATATTATGTAACATGCATGCATGAAAAAATTAGCAAACCTGAGGATTGATCAATTAGAAGTTGAACTTCCTCTTCGGATCCAATTTTAAGGAGCTTGAAATGATTAATGCCCCAATAAGGATAATAGTTTTGATAAAATGTTGGGTTACCGCTTTCATATTCATTGGCTTTCGCCAGACTAAAACTGATAATCGTAGCTAAGAAAAAGATGAAATTCATCATCCCTTAATTTGGAGCAAGCAAAATTAATCTCCCTCTCTCTCTCTCTCTCTCTCTCTATATATATATATATATATATATTATATTATATGTGTGTATATGTGTGTGTGAGAGAGAGATAAAAAGGTGGAAGAAATAAAGCGAAGGAAAGCAAAATCGTATAAGGTATTTTTTTGAGTCTTCAACATTCCCATGGTTTTATAGGCATCCATATTCTGATCTAACCAGTGAGGTGTGAGTTGGAGCTAGCTAGCCGTCTAACAATAATTTTACTTCTCAATTTATTGATAATTTACATCTAATATTCATTAATTTAATCTTTTTTAATGAAAAATATATTAATTCTAGTATTTTTTTAAAAAAATATATATAAAAAATTATTAAGTAATATACTAAAATTTATTAAGTAATATACGAAAATTTATTAAGTAATATACTAAAATTGATTAAGTAATATACTAAATTTATATTTTTCTTTACTCATGGTTTCTTTTTCATATATGTAAATATATTCCACATATAAGTTTTTTTGTGAAAGTATCATATCCAACTAGGGAAAACAAGTCAACAAGAACCTCAGAAAAATGCAAGAATATTATGCAGTCATGGGGTGGTTGTTTTTTTTTTTTTTTTTTTTTTTTTTTTTGTTGGGTAAATATGGGGTGGTTGTTACTTGTTAGAAGATACATATAATATATATATATTATGTGGCATTAATGGCTATTTGATAGAGACAAAGACAAAATTTTGTCATAAAAGAAAAACCATAGACATAACAAATTCATTTATTGAAAATTCTATATATTTACAATCCGAATGGATTTATGCATAATTAATGATATTATTTTCATTTCAAAAAAAAAAACTATATATTATTATAGTAATTTCCATGAGAGATATATCACACGTTACGAAAAATACGTAACACTGTTAATTAATTACTTACTTCTTCTTCTTTTCCTTTTTCCTTTTTTTTTTTTTTTTTTTTTTTTTTTTGTCTAATTTTAGCAAATAAAAAGAAAAAAAAAAAGTTATGGAAAATACGTGCAAGGCCGAGACTAAAGAACGTGGTGGAATTACTAAGAACAAAATCTACCTTATATGCAATAATATATATATATATATATATATATATATATAGTTTTTTCTGGTCTGAGATTATTCTCCTTTTCAAAAGAAGGTAAAAGAAAGAAACTGTTTTATCATGTTTGTCAATATTGTAGTATCTATCATATTAGGTTCCTAACATGTCTAATTGTATATTATTGTTTTTGCCTTTAGTTTGTTTTTTTTGTTTTTCTAAGAATTGTTTCGATTAACTCAAATTCGATTGGAGTTATTATATCCACAAAGTTTAACTCTTATACGAAAAAGTCTTACCCTCGGTTTTTATATATATCACTCATAGTGAGTATCGATTTGAGAACTCATGTATGTATAATTCAAAATATATGTAACTTTAATATAATTAATAATATATATTATTTACTCTAAAATGGCTTCATTAAATGATTTATTTCATAGTATCATATCATATAGACACTTTTTTCACCATAAAGATGTAATTGATGCAATATACCCACTGAAGTTTTGCATGTATTATAATAATAATATTTAAGAAATTAATAGTGAATTTATATATATATATATATATATATATATATATATTATTTCAAGGATATATATTGTCGTAAATTTGAAGAAATTGGAAAGAAGACGAGAGGGAAAAAAAAGAATTAATAGATTTTTTAAAATATTTACTTTATTAAAAAAAAAAAAGAAGAAAAAGCTAACTTTACTTTTCTTTTTTCTCCCATACACAATGTCAAATATGAACATAATTAAAAACACAAGTTAATTAACCCTTTACTTTCTGTTACAACAAATAACATGTAACTTTATTTTCTATAAATTACACTATAATTAAATTTTACAAATTAATATTTTTTAGAATAAATAATTAATATGATAAAAATAGAAATAAAAAAATAAAGAATGAAAATAGATAGGAAGAGAGTAGTATATATTTCAAGCACGTGCGCGATTTGCATTGTAATTAGTTTCAGTTATTGGTTGCGCAATACGGCAAAGCAATATCTAATCTCTTAAGGTTTTAATTTGAAAGCTAGTTTTCGAAATGCGTTCAAACCAAGAAAAAGTCTTCTCTGTGCGATTGCCACTAGATTATAGTAACTTAAATTATTTATAGTATATATACGTTCATAGCTCAATTTCATTGTGATTTTAATTAATTTTAAAATATATAATTTTTTTAATATTGAGGTGACAAATAAAATTTTATTTAAATAAAATATTTCCAAATATGTGAGAATTATATAAAATATAAAAATATGTGGGAATTAACTTCATAAGATTTTTTAAAATTAATAAAAAAATACTTCAAAAAATTTTAAAAAATATTTCTATCTAAAATATGAAAATACCCCTGATTTTTTTTTTTTTTTTTAAACTTAACCGTGATTTAACAAAATTTTTAACAGAATGACAAATGTCACAATTTTTTAATAGTTCAGGGACCAATTCCAAAAAAAAAAAATATTTTGGAGACCAATATCACCAAATATATAATTTGGGACTATTTATGCCGATTTGACTTATATAAAATGTCAATTAACTTTTTTAGTTCTAAAATGAATAGTTGGCTAATGATATTTTTGAAATATGTTATATAGTTTTTTAAAATATATATATATAATATATTATATTTATTTAAAGTTTTTTGTTAGCATTAGTTGTAATTTATGTTAATTTCTTTAATTTTCTTTCAAATCATAAAATTTAATTTTTTTTAAATTTTTAATATTCTCATATTATTGATATTCTATTTTTTTAATTTAATTTCTATATACAATTATTTATATTTATGTTATTATTATTTTTTAAATTTAATAAATTGTCGTGTTATTTAAATATTCTTAAATAGTTGGTATTCTACTATTTTTTTAATTAATTAGTTTTATTTATGTTTTTTAATTTATTAAATTTTGATCTTATCTAAACTTTTGATATTGTTTAATTTTTTGTATTCTACTATTTTTTAAATAATATTTCAGTTTTCGTATATTTCTTAATTATTTTTATAGTTTAATTTGTTGAGTTTTGTTGAAGGTACTATAATTTATTATACATAATTATTATTTAAAGTAATAATCGTATTTCACTAATTTTTTCCTTTTCCTTTTGCATACAATCTCTTATTAAATTTCATATATTTGTCAAATTTTTTGAATTTTTAGGATATGTAAATTTCTTTATACCTTTTAAAATATCATTTTATAGTTTAAAATTATAAGTTTTTATTTATATAAATATAAAAATAAAGATAAAATTATATATATATATATATATTATATATAAAAATTTAAATAGAAATCAAATTACAAAATTTATTAAAATTTAAATATAATTAGAATTCTATTTACCAAAAAAAAAATATATATATATATATATATATATATATATATATATATAATTAGAATTCTATTTAAAACATGATCAATTTCTGGTTTTTCATATAGAGAAAGAGAGACAGGTTAGGCACCATTGGCAGCAGCGATTTGTGCAACCTAATTTGTACCCAAACGCGGATTCCGTTAAAAGTCCCTGATTCATTGTAAAGCCCGGCACCTATGGCCACTAGTACTAGAACGGATGCAACCGCGAAATGTCAAAATCCCGACCTTTTACCTCCTGATTATCACCCGGAAATCACCGTGGCGGCTCCCGCCCTCGACGGCTATCACTTTTGGAAGTGGATGATTGCCGGCTCTATTGCCGGCATGGTTGAACATATGGCCATGTTTCCTATGGATACTGTTAAAACCCAGATGCAAGCTCTGGGTTCTTGCCCGTCGAAATCCGCAAGTCTCAACCAGACTATTCGGTCCATACTGAAAACCGAAGGTGCTGCTGGTTTTTACCGCGGGATAGCTGCCATGGGTCTTGGGGCAGGTCCTGCTCATGCGGTTAGCTTTTCTGTTTATGAAGCTTGTAAGAAATCATTTTCAGGAGGGAATCCCAACAATCCGGTGGCTTACGCGGCTTCTGGGGTAATTGCCACTGTAGCAAGTGATGCAGTGTTTACGCCAATGGATATGGTAAAACAGAGGTTGCAATTGAGTAATAGTCCATATAAGGGTGGTGTATTTGACTGTGTAAAGAAAGTGTTTAGGGAGGAGGGATTAAGGGCGTTTTTTGTTTCGTATAAGACTACTGTGGTCATGAATGCACCATATACAGCTGTGTATTTTTCAACCTATGAGGCGACCAAAAGGTGGCTAATGGAGGATAAAGGATTGGTGGTTCATGCTACAGCTGGTGCAGCAGCCGGAGCATTGGCGGCATTGGTCACAACACCATTAGATGTGGCTAAGACTCAGCTCCAGTGTCAGGTACCTAACTAGGTTTCGTTAGCACTTAGCAGCGCATCTCATGTGTTCTCTCTGTTGTTTCTGGTTCATGCTTATTAATGAATGACATTTGAATGTACAGATTTGTTGGCTTAGCTGTGACACAAATGACATATTTATTTTGTATATATATGTTTAATTTCTTAATCATGCCAAGAAGCTTAATAATAAGAAGTGAATCATTGTTTGGCAGGGTGTGTGTGGATGCGATAGATTTTCAAGTAGTTCAATTGGAGATGTTCTTCGGACAATAATTAAGAAAGATGGGTACAGTGGGGTTATGAGGGGATGGATGCCTAGGATGCTCTTCCATGCTCCTGCTGCTGCTATTTTTTGGTGCACATATGAGGCTGCAAAATCATTCTTCTACGACAGTCACAGCAGTACCTGAGGGTACTACTCTACTACTCCAAGCCTCTTTTGTTGGCTGACAAAATTTTTACATGCCAGAGGATAAGTTAGTTAGCACCATGAGCAAGCATATTTCCATGCTTGCTATGGTTTTTAGAACAGATTCAGAGGCTTAGGAAGTAGTAGTATAGCATATTGTCCATTATTATTTATTGATATGTGCTACCAGTTCAAATACTTGGTTAGTAGTAGAGACCTACAGATTTTTTTCTTATTTCATAATTGATTGCTGAGCTCTATTGGACCATAAAATTTTACAATATATCATGTTCCCTTTTTGGTGTGTATGTATGTATGTGGTGTTGGGAAAACGAAAAATGTGTAGTAGAAACCTTTGAGAAGTTATGTCCACTGTATATTACCTTGATGCACTCAATTTGTGTTCAAGAACTTATGTTTCCTACTTTCCCTAACACCCCCCGCCCTCCTTTTTTTTTTTGGCCTTTAGTTCCTTTCCCTCACCTTCAACATACATAAACAAAATTGACATATTTTCTGAGATTCCACGACAAAGCAGCACATGATATTCAATATGACATAATTGTACAAGTCCTCAAGGAGGAATACATGTAATGACATCTTACTGGCTAATATCCTATTGTTTCCTTTACTCCTCAAGACAATCAAGATCCTTGGCAGAGGATGCTTTCTATCATCCGTCTATGATGTCCGTGAGCTACTATTCATTTGAGCACTGCTTTGTTGTTTATTCGGTTTGTCCCTACCCACTCTTACCATAGTTATCAAGGCTGATGAATAAAAATATGCATCCTGCATTAAAGACTGTGTTGTGTTTAATCTTTTGGGTTTTTTGATCAAGCATGGTGGAAAATCATGTCCTGGGATGGCTATGCATGCATTAGTATCTATATCCATTCTTATTGATAGCTAGAATCTGCCTCCACAGATAAACTTGTTTGCTATCTGTTCATCTGCCAATGTTATATCAAACTGTAGCTATATGAAATGGAATAGTAATTTATGATCTTAATTTGGTGCCTTCTACGTTGCAGCCTTTCTTTCTTCCAGTTTCTCTCCATGTGGTTCTTGCAGTTCTTAGAGAATGGACCAGCATGATTGATTTTCTTTCACTGACAAAGCTCGAGTTTCCTAGAATTGCATTATTCTCTTTGTCGTATAGTATTTTTTATTTTTTATTTTTTTATTAAAGTGATGGTGTCCGATTTTTACCCGACTAATTTAACACAGGATCTAACAACACTATGACTGAAATAGAGTGTCGAACTCCCGTCTTTTAAGCAAAGAGAATGTTTGGAAGTAACCTTACTGCCAACTGACTACAAACACTTGACGTTATAGTATTTTACCTCAGAGCATCCTCCAATGTTAAGTGAGATGCGCAATAAAATTTTGGGTAAATGTTACTTTAGCATGTAATTCCTGACTAATTTAGTGCAAGGGATATTGGTAAACATAAAACACTTTCATATGATACAGACCTGTTCCCAAAGTGTTGGTTGATAATTGTGTAAAACACGAGAGATTTGATGTTCTCGGAAAAATCTTTTACAAAATATTTTTACTAGAAGAAATTTCAAGAGCATGTTTCATGAACCTTGGTTGTGCTGATTAAAAATTTATAGCATTGTTGTTTACTACAAAAAGAATCAAATACATAGAAAGTAAGGCATCTAAATTGCTTTTCAACACTCATTAACCTTTTAATTACTAATGCGGCTAGCCATAAAATGGTTGAATCCCGCCCCTCTTTTTTTTTTTTTTTTCTTGAAACCCCAGAAGATGCTTTTAAGGTAAAGCAGAATTGCACAGCGACAGTCAGAACAAGATTCTCTCTATTTTTAAAATATGCCAATCTTCCCATCATCTCAAAACAGGAGCTCATTATGTGACATTCAGCTATAGAACATTTACCCAACAAAAGTTACACCCAGCAATAAAATACATGCCTGCCATTGTTTGAGGTGGACAAATTGGACCAAAGCAAAACCCATTGACTTAAACTTTGGATTCCAATGCCAGTAGTATCTTCTTGCTTGGACCCTGAAACAGTAAATTCGCTTCCTCAAACTCTTGACCAGTCAACAATGACAAAAAATAATAAAAATGATCAGAAAGTAAAAGACTGATAATCCACCAATTATAGCAACAGCACCTCCATTAAGACATGTCACCAAATATGTGGAAATTAAATGAATCAGTCAGTAGGTCAAGGAGGAAGTGCAGGAAATTGGATAATAGTGACAAGAAGAAGGATAAAGTCAAAGAAAAAATTGTGAAGCTGCCAGCTTAAGTTCTGAATTACCTTTTGGCTGCAGATTTGTGAGTTCAGCCACAAAAAGTCCACCTAGCAACTTTTGCTGGCAATAGAAGAAAAATATCAAGCCACCTATTATATCTAGCTACCTATTATGTAGTCCTGTAGAATAACTACATTCATCTAAGATGAGTTCCCACTAAATTCTAGCAATGTCGGCAAATTCATAATTTGCTCTAAGAAGAGAATGATACACCATTCTAATTTACCAATTCTTCCCAGAACAAGAGATTTTTTACCCAGTATATGCATAAAAAGAAATGGAAAAAGATCAATTATAAGTATCATTTAATCTTATCAACTGACATTTTGCATACGAGTATACACATTTATTTAGCAAGTTCACTATTACTGCGAATGATGAACAAATGGAGACCCTTTGATATTCAAATGGCACAAGAAACACATTCCAAACAACATAATAATCTCATCTATGAAGTATGGATGTTGACAACAAGAAACATCATGCTTATAATCTTCTATTCTTATTCAGGATGCTATTTCTCTCTGGGGCTATTTCTTGGGTAACATAAAAACAGAACTCAAAACTCGAAATATTTCCAGGTACAGCCTAAAATCTTTTCTATCACTACTCTACAACAAAGATTTTATGCAGTCAATTATTTTTAAAGCAACAAAAGAATAGCTAAAGTTAATAAGACAGTCAGCTGATTCTCGAAAGCATACCATTGGTATTCCCATCGCCTTAAGATCCTCATCAGTCATGTGCAGGAGGGCAGTCATGTCCACCTATAAAAACAGATACCCAGTAAGTTTCTGAAAATAAGCCTCCAATACCTATATTTAAAGTGGATAATTTCAACTACATACTTCCTCTGCTTGAAATGTAATTGAATATTTTTCAAGGCCAAGGGATTGCAAGAAACTATCCACTGATTCAACCTGCAAGAGGATTCATAATTTAGTTGCAAGAACTACTTCAAGAAATTATGATCTTACTAACAGAAAATTCTTGTCCCCTTCTTTCATCACATCACACCCCAATTTCAAAAATAAATGGAAAAGAAACAGGATTGATTAAGATCACATAGGATAAACAAGCATCATAGTGGGTGAGGAAAAATAGAAAAGGAAGAGCAAAAAACACACCATCAAAATAGACTGCAAACAGGAAAACCGCTAGACATTTAAATTAATGTTCATATCTAGCTCACAGAAAATGTTTATAAAATTAACGAACTTATCATCTGAACTAAACATGCATTGGAACAACTTGGAACCTAACGTCTACAACCATGAGTAGTCAGTCGATGGTTTTGAATCATTCAGGAAACAAAATACAGAAATTATCTTACCTTCTGAGTTTTTTTCTTAGAAACTGAGCTGGCAACTGTTTTTTTCTCAAGCAAAGGAGCTTCAGCTATGACACTTTTCCTTGCAGGCTTGCTAACCTCTGATGCTGGCTTTAGCTTTGGCATTGGCCGATCAATCTCCAATGTCTTTGAATATATTGGACCAGATAGCTTTTCACGCAGATCTCTCACACCACCTGATAGAGATCCCCTGACACTTTCAGCAGCCTGCTGGATACTCTTCTTTTGAAGTTTCAAACGAAGATCTGTTGTACCAAGTCTGCGATCAATGCAATGATTACAGTCAAGCCATAGCAATGAAAATAAAAATTATATAAACAGAAAGTGGCAGTTTAAATGGAAAAAGTATCCTTTCATGAGACGTACTTGAAACTTGCATGTCATCGTAGTCAAAAAGATCATGTTCCCATTTGTCATCATCCTCCCTTTAACTACACAATGTCTTGCCAAAATCACACACATAATCTTTTGCTAATATAAAGGGGGATAAAGTGATTTCTATATCTACTCAAGCTAATAAAAAGTAGTAAATAATGAATACTACACTTTCCTTTATAAACAAACAGAGGTAGGCCAGGATGGAGGATCATATCAAAACCTTCCCTTTTTGAAAAGACTTTGTTCTTTCATGGGTGCAAATATCACCAGAGGGAGATGAGCAGAACCAATCCCTCTGGTTGCTTTTTAACTAGGATAGGCACTTTGTTATCTCACAATATTCCAATGAATATAATTAAAGGAAATTCTTGCAAATGCAAAACCAGTATGTGTATCAAACAAAATGGAGAAAGCATCTGTGCGTTGCTATTGTGAACCAAACTCCCATATAGCATGACCCGTGAATAAACTGAATACTGACTCTTCACCTAGAATACAGTATGGTCTAGCAATCAAAACAGCCAAATAGGAGCAATTTAATGTCATGCAAAATTTTATTACTTATACTTCAGTTCCATCTAAATTATCAAAAAGAAAAAAAAAAAAAACCAATCCAAGCTAACAAATCTACTAAATCCATCTCAAACATTTATCATAATCCTCTTGTGCAGCTAACAAGCATAATGATTGTACTAGGTAGCAACGAGTGAAGAAGTTATTTAGGTTAAAAGGAAATTTTTTTCCTCCAAAGAAACATAAAATCCAAAATTCCACCCAGAACACTCATCTGAAAAAAACAAATATATTTAACAAAACAATAAACAAATTCACAGGAAAAAACAACATGAACCCTGCTTACATTTTAACATGAAAAAGAGTACACAGATATTTTTTAAGTACCTCTTGCCAGAAACTTGTCTCCGGCGGACAGAATCGCCAACGATGTTGCCGTTAAGTCGCTCCTTTATTGACCTCTTCGTAGCAGCCACGATCAGCATACATATTATATCACACGATTGAAACGGCTCCCGCCGACTGTTTTTTCCTAATACAAAAATCAAAAACCCTAACCCTAGATATGATATGTAAAACTATTCCACTAATTCTCTTCAAAACACAAATACGGCGAGAATTCTAAATTATATCCGGAGTGGAGATTCAAGACTAATTTACGAAACAAAAGGAAAAAATAATTGTTCATCTAAGATCACATATGATAAAGCATCAAAGTGGGCAAGGAATAATAGAAAAAGAAAAGCAGAAAATACACCATCAAAATAGACTGCAAACATGAAAACCGCTAGACATTTAAATTAATGTTCATAGCTAGCTCATATAAAATGTTTATAAAATTATCATCTGAACTAAACATTCATTGGAACAACTCGGGACCTAATTTCTACAACCATGAGTAGACAAATTGTTTTGAAGGGATAGAGGTAGGCAAGGAAGGAGGATCACATCAAAAACTTCCCTTCTTGAAAAGACTTTGTTCTTCATGGGTGCAAGTATCACCAGAGGGAGATGATCATAATCAATCCCTCTGGTCGTTTTTTAATTAGGATAGGCACTTTTGTTGGCACAATATTCCAATGAATATAATTAAAGGAAATCCTTGCAAATGAAAAACCAGTATGAGTATCAAATAAAATGGAGAAAGCTTCTGGCATTGCTATTGTGAACCAAACTCCCATGGCATGACCCGTGCATAAGCTGAATACAGTAAATTGGTCTACCAATAAAATACAACCAAATAGGAGCAATTTGATGTCATGCAAATTTTTATTACTTAAGCTTCATTCAAAGTAAATCATCAAAAGGGACAAAAAAAGAATTAACCAATCCAAGCTAACATATCTACTGAATCCAAACATTTATTATAATCCTGTTGTGCAGCAAACAAACACAATGATTGTACTCTCTCAAACTTTCTCTCCAGCTTTCACTTCAACTTTTTCTTCAGATTTCTCTTTCTCTGCAGCTTTCACTATCAGATGATATGTTATTGCAGCTTTTTGCCAGGAAGGCACAACCGGAAACGGCCTTTGGTAGGGAAACAATTTGAGCTTCTGGACTTGAGCAGCATTTTGCAAGGGCCAGGCCGGAAATGGCCGGGGAAACATCTTGGAATTTGGTAGTATGGCTGCTTTTTGCAACCAATCTCTGGGTAACTGCTTCTTCGCCAGAATAATACAAAAATCCTCCAAAATGCGGAATTCTTCTGCAGCTTTCGTATCTGATTTTTTTTTCAACTCCTAATTCATTAAAAATTAAATTAAAACAACAACAACAAAAATTATGCTTATACTGTTATACAATGATATTAATTTAGAAAAATAATAAATAAATTTACCTTATACCAGTGAAAGAGACGCGTTTGCATGATTCTTCTAATCGGAAGATATCTGATTATGCTCACCGTCTACTCTGTGGCCACCCGAATGAAGATGCTCTGAATGCTTTGCGGGATTGCACCCGACCCTGACAAACCTGGACACTTCTTATTTCTCCCAACCACTCTCAGTTTTTTTGGAATTGTGATTCGCTGAGTAGTTGGTTGAGGTTCAGTTTAGACAGACCACAGGACTCTTTTGCTCAGTTCTCCAGTTTTGTACATGCTGATCTGATGTATATTTTGTTCAGTTAATATACAGCTCCCCGTTTCAAACCAAAAGAAAAGAATGAATGCTATATATATCTAACTACAAAAAAAAATCTAACGCTAAATTGAAATTAAGGTAATAATATCTCAAATAAAAATTAGACGAAACTAATGGAAATAAATTATATAATAAAAAATGACAATATTTACTATCAACTACGACTGTCCTTCATCATCAGACGTTAATCATTAATCAGGATCATGATTAAGGGGTGGCAATCGTAATTATTCAATATTAACCGCTTATCCGATTATCTAACCGGAATTCAAATAAAAAATCAAATATATTTTAATTTTCCCGCGCGCGGAACTACGGTTGCTAGCTCGGTGACAGAATTACAGAATCACCTTTATAAGGAATAAAAGGTTCGGCGTTGTTGCCCTGATCACCACTTTCTTCGTCAATCGATATTTTCTGCGCACAGAGAATAAGAAGAAGTAGAGAGGTCTGTCTTTTACAGAGAGCGTCTGCAATGTCGACATCAGCCAGTGGAAATCCCAGTAGAGATGAAGATAAAAGGCCTTTGGATAATTCTGATCGCATTAATGTCAAAATTAAGGCTCAGGTGATGTTTCGAAGATGATTTTTCTCGCCAAGTTTACGATAATGATAATCGTAGTTCTTGTGATTAATTTTTACTTCCAGTTTCTTGAGCGATTGTTTATTTGTGTTTGAGTCTTTTGCTCATTTTTCAACAGTTATTTATTTGTGCATTGTGAAAATTTTCTGGATTCCTTTGCGGTCTTTTTTTTTCCTTGGGGTTTCTGTTAACTGTGGTAGACTAGTTTGATTTGGGGGATGCTTAATTTCCCTTTCTGTATTCGAATTGTAAGATAATTTCCCTTTCTGTGCCGTTTTATGTACAAGCTGAGGGGCTAGTGGTGGATAATGCAGTAATACGTGAAAACTTGGAACATACTTGTTGTATTTGTTCGATTAATTAACGAATTTAATTTTCTGTTCATGTTTGATAATTAGAGATTTAACAAATACAAGAAGTTGAACTAGGAAGGAAGGCCCCAGGTTGTTGCAGAAGTTTGTAAAAATGGAAGATTAATGGAGAGAAATGTGCAAGATAGAACTAATAATAGTAGTAGTAATAATGAATTCAGGGTTCACATATTGGTACAGAAAAATTAGGAAGAGCTCTGTTTACACCGTACTATAATTAACTACTGTGGCTATGTTCACGTTTGTGGCTTTTGTTTTCATTTCCTTTTATAACTAACTATAATGGATAAGTAACACTCGCTCTTCTCTAATTTTCTTGTCATTAGAATTCTCTTCTTAATGGATGTGGTGTTGGGTGATGAGTTCCTTTAGCTTGGTTTCTATCAAAATTATTTTAGCATGCTCCTGATGACTTGAGACTCTTTTTATCTAGATTTAAAGGGCAATGTGTTTGACATTACTTCCTCGTCTTTTATGATATATATATATATATATATATATATATATATATAAACTGATAAAACTAGTGAGCTGGATGTTGAATGTGTTTTTAACATGTCGAGAATGTTGTCATTTGATTATTTAATGCTGTGTATCTGAAAGTGGTTGGTCATACTCATCAGTTCTAGGTTTATGTTATGTGCAAACATTCAATTAATAGCTGATAATTAGAGATATTTTCAGAACTTTGTTTGGATCTTGACTAGTTTCAGCACTTGAATAATATTAAAGGCAATGTCGTTGCTAGTCAAACTTAACTTTGTAACTTTTGTGAAATGTATTCTTTTGGTTTTAAGTTTTATGTCATTCATCATGCAGGTAAAAGGTCTTTGATATACCCATATGTGTGTATTCTTTTCATTTCATATTCAACAAAAAGTTCATGCACATGCTAAATTTTTCCTTGAATCTTGATGGCTTTTAAGTGTTGTTATTCCTATGGTTTTGGCTATAGGATGGCAGTGAAGTGTTCTTTAGGATTAAGCGTAACAGCCCAATACAGAAACTTATGAATGCATACTCTGAGAGGAAGTCTCTAGACCTTAATTCAATTGCATTCCTGTATGATGGTCGCAGACTTCGACCAGAGCAGACTCCAAATGAGGTAATTAATTGTTTGTGTATATGTTTAGACTTAGTTTACTTAACATTGTCAATCTATATATCTATCACTAGTTGATCTTTTCCTTAAAATTTTCAAAAATTTCTAAAATATTTGTGGTGGTCTCCTTCAACACTCCCCTGGAAATAGCTTTCAATGCAGGAAGGTGACGAGATTGATGCCATGCTACATCAAATTGGAGGTGTCCATGCTTGCTTTTGCTAGTAGAGTCTAAATTCTCGGATATACATACATATAGTTTGTGATTGAAAGAGTAACGTCTAATACTGTACAAGTTGCCCTCTGATAGAAAACTCTATATAATGATAATACTTGTATGAGAATGTGGATACAATTTTAACTCACATTCTGTCTGTCTGTCTGGCTGTTTCTTACAGAAGCTAACTTTCATTTTTTGCCTTACCACCGTTTCCAATATAATCTGGATTACTTTAGATCTTTATATTCCAAAAGTATTATTATATGTTTTTTCAACTGTTAAACCAAGTTAAATTCCAAATTACTTAAAACACTTAAAAGTGTTAAAACTTTGGAGAGGGGTTAATATTTTCTTGATACCTGATTTTTTTTTTTTTTTTTTTTTTTTTTGTTCTTCTTCTTCTTATTATTCTCTTTTTGCCAAGTTTTCTTTGTTCCTGATCATATTAACTCCTAATCGAAGCTTGCATGTCAATCCTAGTAGGCAAGTCACGTGCTTGACATGTTGCCAGTTGTGCAGGGATTCATACCCTATATTGGTCCCGTAAAACATAATACCTTCTACTCTTATATAAATATTTTTTGACCAAAAAAATAAATAAATAAAGAAGTTATTTTTAAAGTTTGAGCATTTTCTTCAGTCATTAATTATATTTTTAATATTTATTTATAAAAATATTTAGTATTTATCTATAAAAAATTTAAAATATGAATTTTCTTTTCTGAATTTAAATGCAAATTTTTTTTAAAAAAATTGAAATTTGTCATCAATTTGAGTCATGACATTATTAATCCAAGTCAAATTCCATATATTTTTTTTAGCAAAAAAAAACAAAAAAAAAATCTCCCATCATTTATTTTTATACAAAAAGAATAAATTCATATTTAATATTTTATCTTACATATATAGTAATTTATTATTAAAACATTATTTTTTGTCAAAAAATCGAATAATGCTAATTATTAAAATATTAATCAAATACAAATTTTACATATGGGCCGGCCCAGATTCCTAGCAGGTCATGAACCGCAACCAACAACACCCACCCGCAAAACATGAGAAACCCCCCACTCCCCCACTTCCCAATTAATATAAAACCAAAAACACGCGCCTAACCCCCCGACACGAGAATTAGTAAACGAACCCTCTAAAATTTCCCCTCGGGATAGATGGTTGGGGGCGGATTCCTGGGGTGGTTAGTGCCACGTTAAAAAGTTATGGGCTAGACCCTCACCCTCAAGTAAGAGAGTTAGACTTTGTAAGCGCACCTCATGCTAAATCCGGATTAAAAAACACGCGCCTAAAAAAGAAAGTGAGGTACAATAGGAGAAATTAAATTAAATTAAACTTATAATTCAATAGGTATATATATATATATATCAAAAAAAAAAAAAAAGGAAATCATATATAGATATATATATATATATAAATTATATATCTAAGAAGAATATATGGCAAGTAAATCAGTTTTTATTTAGTTAGTCCCCTTTTTCCCACGTTGTGACGGATTATGAGGGCCACTAAAATAAGCCTTAAAATACAATGGATATTATTTACCAAAAATAAAAATACAATGGATATTTTCTTCTTCTTCTTCTTATTCTACAAAAATTACTGAAAAATATAAATGTTATAGAAAAAAAAGAAAAAACAAAGAAAAAAAAAGAAGAAGAAAAGAAAAGGGTAGGGAGAGACAGAAAGAGTCGTCGCCAAATATTTTTTCACACATCTCAAAGTAGTTGGTCTGTTCTTTTATTCTTCTCTGCACATTATTATTATTATTTTATAACTTATTTGACTCTGTGTGTCCGTTTCTGTAACGGCTACTCCTTCGGGATATTAAGATTTGATACTCGGAATGGACGATAAAGCTCCGAACTAGTGAGAATTTTTCTTCTTCTTCTTCGTTTTTTTTTTTATTTTTTTCTTTTTGGTCGACTTCCGTTAGTTTGGTTTCGTTTCCAGTAGCAATACAGAATCGTGTGCTTATCGATTTTATTTTTTTATTTTTTTTGTTGATTTTGTATCTTCTGCTGTGTTTAGTTTGGGTAAGTTATCGGATTATCAGCTGATGCCACGGTTTTTTATTATTATTATTTTTTAAATGCTGCTGGTGTGATTGAATTTATTTTGGTGTTGATTCGTTTTTAATGGAAGAGTTAGATAGATACGTAAATGTAATGGGATGGAAACGATAATGTATTTAATTACTGAGAATTAATTTGATTCATGCAAGTTTAGATTTAATTCTAAAGTAAGAATAGGTGTGATTCATTTATTTTGATGGTCTAAGGGCATGCCTTTTGACTTAGATGATTAATGTTGATTTGTGTTTATTGCTGTATGACTATTCAATTCGGGAATTCAATGTGGTTTGCATTAATTAATTGATGAGTTTTAACTTTCGAGCCTCTTTTAAATTTTGTTGTGATTTTTTAGTCGGATAGCTAGACTACTCGAGTAATTGTGCTTCTGATAGGTTTTTAATGATCTGTAATGGTCACTGTAAGATTTGGCTTTGCTGTTATTAATATCGGATTCACAATTTTTCCTGAAACAGTGAGAACGAGATGTCGGACTGGCAATGCACAGAAAGTTTTCTTGAAGAATGTTTTGGTTTGTAATTTACAATGTTTTACTGTTTTATGAGTTGCAACAAGCTTTTCTATTGAATTTGTAGTGTAACCTTGATTTTTTTTTTCCCTGTTGAGCAGATATGTCTAACTCCTTATGGGGTAGTATGAACCAGAATGATATTCCATTATCATTTGAAGATGAATTTACTCCAGTTAAGGCTTGTGGAGACTTAGCTGACCATGTGAATATTTGTGGTAAAACTTGCTCCCGTTCACCTAATAGTGCTTGCAATTTTTCTTGTGTTTTCTGTCTTAAATACTCACAATTTAAAGCAATAATAATGTGGTTGAATCACTGCAATGTAGGAGACACAAGCAAGGAATCAGAGAAATTTGGCGAGCATTCTTCTCAATCTAATAAGAGACGCCGGCTACATTTCAACTCTGAATTCTCGGACCCCTCTCTTGGCAATGTAGAAATTTCACCTGCACAACCAATATTTGAGGTACTGAATTTCCAGATATCATGGCTCTACAAAATTGTAATATCTTCAACCTGTCATGTTTGCACAAATCTGAGATTAGTAAAGTATAGCTTACCTAATTGTGTCAAATTAGTTGTTCAGATTATCATCTCTAAATTCTTCTAATATTTACAATGCATTTTTCTAATTATTTGTCTTTATATGTGTCCAAAGGTGACTGTCAAGTCTTACTTGTAATTTAGCTGGTTATTCAAGAAAAG
This sequence comes from Cynanchum wilfordii, assembly GCA_025388415.1. Classification (NCBI taxonomy): domain Eukaryota; kingdom Viridiplantae; phylum Streptophyta; class Magnoliopsida; order Gentianales; family Apocynaceae; genus Cynanchum; species Cynanchum wilfordii. The sequence continues at coordinate 42,996 of JAHSUH010000487.1, forward strand.
TATCAAATTTCATTAGGTTTCTTCTATGTGACTTTAGCTCTGGATTTTGTATGTGTTTCAAGGAAATGGAGGATTCAGCTATAGTGGGCTCCTCTGACATGTCACAGAAGGTTTCTGGATATTCAGGTATGTCGGTTCTTGTACACTTCAACCTGGATGCTATTTACTTGCTTTCTCATTTTTGGCATTTAACTCTTTTCTGCGGTGTCAAAACACTGAATTGTCGTTTGCAGAGTGTACATCTTCACCCGGCTATGAGATTGTAGATCAACCATCTGATGCATTGGTTGTTAGTTGTCTTAATGATAATGAAATGCATTACAGCACCACTAATATGTATGTTTCTTTCTAAAATTATCATTCATGCATATCTTAGTTAAACTCCCATAGTTATGTAATGTGCTGTTGTATGGATAAATCTCCAGGGCATCTGATGTTCAAATTGATAAAACAGGTATGTGAAAGTTAAATTTTTACAAGTAACTTGTGTTGCAAATTAGTTTTCCTCCTCCCCTATTTCCTTCAGTTATTTTTCTTCTTTTCCCAACTCTGACATTCAATGTTACCGGATCGCCTTGGTTTTTTCAGAATTTTGCAAAACCCAAAGCACACTCAAGTTTGTAAAGATGAATCAAGACCGCACTGTTGGCGCTCGTGCCAATGTCTTCAGAGGTTCTCATTTCTTGTCTTGCCTTCTCTTATTCCACTGCTTCTAGTGGTGCAGATATTCACATATTCCTCACCTTATTTCCTCTTTTATTCATGTCTGATTTATGTAAGAAGTATCTCTTAAATATGTCCCAGTCAAATATAGCGAACGTATTGTTGTTTTAATTGAATCAGTGAAAAGACTCTTCCATTTGGTGCTTCTCAGGGAGGAAGTCATATATTCAGACTCCAACAAAGTTGGCTTCTTCTGTTGTCTACCCTTTTACCTTCATCAAACCATGTGGTATTCTTGGAGACATGACTCTAAAAGATATCAACCAGCTAATTCGCACTCCGCCACCTAAATTAGAGGAAAATAGTGATGATCCATCTTCTTATCCAACTTCAGCATTTTCAGGAAAGCCTGTTGTTGGTAGAACAACACTTAGCACTGATGGGGGAAGAGGTAGTATAACAATCATGAGAACTAAGGGTTAGGTTCTTGAATTTCTTTTTGGTAATTAGTCATGAGGATTATGGACCAGGAAGGGATGTGTACCCCAGCAAAGAAAAATAATAAATTGATTTTTGAAAAGATAGGTATTTAATATTACTCATTGAAGTAAAATATCGTGTTTACTTTACAAATATTTACTGTATAAGTAAAGGAAAGGGAAATCCCAGTTACATTTTCTGTTTTTTGTTTCTTTGATTTAGCAGTTCTTTTATATGAGAGAAATAAGGCAGGATGAGGGTATCATGTTGAACTGTTCTCCTTTCCAACTTTTATGGAAATTGGTTGGTTAAGTGGGCTGATGAACTTCATTATGGCTGGTCGGCCATATTGCACCTATCAGTGTCAAGAAACTACCTTTCCTTTTAATATTAGGATGGATCATTTGATGGGATTCTGTTCTGGCAAAGTAATGCTCTACAACTAATTAACTTTGGTTAATTTGGTCATCTGAAAGCTTAAATTGGCCTGTTTGTGTGCCCCTAGTATCGCAACTGTTGAATTAGACCTCTTTGATGATCAATCATGCATTCTGTTATTACGTGTTTAGACATGGATACATAATATTAATACAATCTTTATTTGATTAGTTGGGTTGTCCATTCTTAAATTGCCATTCCTAAAATAGAATTGATAGAAAGAGGGCAGAAAAATAGTTATTTATATTGGGTCTTTTGTATCATTTCCCTTCCTAATTACAGTTTGCAGTTGTGACAATGTCTAGACCCACACATTATATTGGTGTAGAAGACGTTTTTTCAACCGATGCAAGTCCCCACTTAAATCCTCTTTGGACACACATATTTGGCTAAGACTGATAGTGATATGACCAGGTCTCTTCTGAAACTGCTTTAACTAATGGTATTTTCTTTTGACAATTGATAATTTCAACCTTTTTCTTTTCTTTTCTTTTTATACTAGAAATAAATTTTGGAAGAATTTGAATTAGGAAAACAAGTCTGGATTGTTTTTCTATAAGGTTGCACTTTAGATTAATTAGGATTAAAGTGATTATTTTTAATTTCTTTTTTAGATTATTGAATGTTTAGTTTAGATTATTTCATGAAGTCTAACTCTTACGTGAAACAAAATACCTAAAATTATTTTCAATTTATGATAAAACTCTTGGACATTGATAACATGTAAACAAATACATATTGTTAGCATTATATCTATCCTAATTTGAATGAACCTTGATTAAGATAAGTTTTAAGTTTTTTTTTTTTTTTAATTCATAAAATTGTATAAAAAAGATTGTGATAAAATATTTTGGTATTTTATAAACAATCCACTTAAATTGAATAGTTGAATTTAAGAAGGATTTGTCTTTTTTTAATCTTATTAAATTGTTAGTTATATCTTCTAAATATATCTTTCAATAAAATACAAATACAAACCTTATATTAAAAATATATTTTTTAAATTATTTAAACTAAAAATATTATAGTACTAGTAAATATATAAAAATGTGATATAAATTAATTTTATATTAGAAAATTAAAATATTTTTAATTATTTAAAATAAAAAATATTATGATCTTCATCCCACATTGTAAATATATAAAAATATAATATAAATATAAATTTAAGTGTTTATTATGATTTTTTTTTTCAGTTAATCATAATTATCGATAAGGTTAAACTATATAAATTAAATACTACTGCGAGCATGCCTACTAAAGATAACACTATTTTTTTTTTTTTTCTTTTTCCCAAAGGGAGACTTCTATTTATCATCCAATCGCATGAAATTTATATATATATATATATATAAAAGTCTCCCTACATAAATAAAAATTAAAAAGAAAGAACAGAGAAGCAATTTGGCGGGACTTGGCAATACCATATAAAAGCATCTTTAATGTAAGGATAAAATTGTCATCAATTGATGATTAATTGAAGGAATCCAAAGAGTAATCATTCATTCTGCATTCTGATTACTATCTATTATATTCCTTAACGAAATGATTGAAAAGACATTCTTAAATGCCCCCAGCTTACTAATTAATTAATAATTACTATTCATTCATTAATTTTTTTAACCTTTTCCTCATAAATTTTCAATCAAATTTTCCCAAATAATTACAACAATAATAACAACAACAAACAATTAAATCCCTTTCTTTTTGCTGGAAATTAGTAGCATTCATCAAATAATGAAAAAAAAGCATAAAACATTAAACTTACAACCTACCCAAGAAAAATTCTGAAAAAATGAACTACAAAGTGCAATATACAGTGTGGCATCATATCTCCATCAACACCTACCGTATTCAATCACAGATTCACCATTACCCCCTCTCAATTATCATCATCATATCTCTTCTTTGTTCAATCTCCCCCCCCAAAAAAAACCCTAAAATTGACAGAATAAACCCTTTTTTTCTTTCTTCTTGAGAACTTCAATGAAAGTGATGATAATTTGAACTAAGTTAACAAGAAAAACCCATAAAAAGAAGAGGCTAAAATGAAAAGAATTGATTTTGAGCAGAGATTGGTAGTGATTCTGAGGTAATGATGGATTGATCAGAAAATGTCAAGAATTTCCAATATGAAATTATTGCAGAGAGGGCAATTCCCTCTTTGTACCCAAAGTTCTCTTGAACATAACCTGCAAAACGTATGCCCGCACGGTATGAACGCTGCCCCTTTATGCCTCACCATGCAAACGCAGCAGTTGCTGTATTCTCTTCCCCCGCCTTTCAATTCCTCTTCTTCTTCCTCTTCGTCTTCGTCTTCCTCCATGGAAAACGACGTCCCCCCATCAATTCCCATTTGCCTGTCTGTCTCTGCTAATAACGCCATTAATGACATTCTCACCGGCTCCTGCCCACCACCTCCTCCTCCTCCTCCGCCGCCACTGTCTTCACCTTCCGTGGCAGCCTCAGCTTCTAACTCCATACTGTCGCCAACCGTTTCTTCCGCCTCTTCTTGTTGATCCGCATCGTTGATTTCAATGTTGTTGTTGTTGGATGTGCAATTATCGTATCTCATACTACCGCTCTCGATGATCCGACTAGTATTCCTCTGTAACAACACGGATCTAGTCCTTGGAACACCGGTACCGGCGGTCAACTCGACAACTGTATTTGACGAACCGTCGGGTATGGGCGTATTAAAACGAATAGAGTCTCGTCGAGACATGATCCTGTTAGAGTTCTGATTAATGGGGATATCCGACGCCGGTATCGGAACGGAAGAAGTCCAGGAAGAGCCTGAGCCTTGACGACGGAGGCGGAGCTTATCTTTGAAATGCCTCCAACTCTTTTTCCCATCTCTAACACCACTACCACCCTGTGGATCTTCTCGGATAATGTCGAGGAGAGTCCGGTTCGATTGGACTCGCTCAGGTGCTGCACCACGTTTCGTACCGCTTAAAACAGAGCCCAGCGTTTGCCCACCATTACAATTCATGTTACTTTCATCTTCTTTGATCCTGAGATAATCCCGAAGGTTCGGAGAATCAACCTTATCGTCGGAATCGAATTGCCTTCTCGGAATACTAACCTCACGGCGGCTGGTTTCCATCCCTGGTAGTAAAATATTTTCACCGGAATCGAACAAATTCGAAACTAATTCTAAATAAAAACAGAAAAGAAGCAAAAGGAAGGTAGAAGAAGAGAATTTGTCCGGAATGACAGGATCGGAAACTTCTTTTCTCGATAAACTAAACGAGATTAAAAATCTCAAAAACCCAGATGAGCACACATATATATATATATATATATATATATATATATTATACACACAAAAAATTAACAAAAACAAAAAATGGTGGGTAGATCTGCCAGTTGATGTAGAAACGAAAAAAGAAAAAATCAAATATGTTCAAGAAAATGGTGAACAAATGAGGTCGAAAACCGTACAATAGAAAACATTGGATACCTTTGGTGTGTGACCCATGAAATGAGAGCCGGAAAAACAGATCTGATAATTCCTATTAACACCACTTTTTATGTAAAAAAAATTGAAAAAGAAAAAAAAGTGTTTTGCTGTTGATTCTTGGATGGAGGAAGAAGGAGTTAATAAAGTGCAAAAAAAAAAAAATGTGCCCACAAAGAGAAAGGGCAAAGCAGAACCTTTTTTGTAGAGAGAGAAAGAGAGAGAGTAGTTGTTGTTGTTGTTGTTGTAAACCTTTGTCTCTCTCTCTTTTAATTTTTTCGTTTTCCACTTTGTCTGTTTGTTTGTTTGTTTGTTTGTATGAGAACGTGATTTTCTGCTTTCTGTCTGTCTCTCTCTCTCCTCTTTTTCTATGTGTTCTTCTTGACTTGATTTCTTCTTCTTCTTCTTCTTTTATCTGTTTTCTTGTTGGGTTTTTTTTTTTTTTTTTTTTTTTGGTTTTTGTGTTTGGATATGGGGAAGAGTGAGAGAGGAAATTTTGCAGTGTGGTGTGGGCTAATGGTTTTGTGGTTGTGGGGGCACTGCAATTTGATAGTGCGCGCGACTCTTTTGCAAGTTTTACACACCACACACACAACCTATCTCTCTCTCCATATATATATATATATATATAATATATGCAAGGAAAATGACAATATTGAATCAAATTAATTACATAGAGTTTATAATAATAAACGAGTTTGTGTTAAAGCAGATTAATCCGTTTAATGATAATTGTGTTCAAATGGTAAGTTACATATAGTATGATAGTAAAAAATTGAGTTGGCTGGTTAATTTTAAGTAATCGTATTAGTGGATTAACGATTTTAAAATTATATATAATATCGTTGTCATATCCAATCGTATTTGGGTTTAACATTTTCATGTTGAGTTCGTGTGAGGTTAAGTTGTTGAGATTGATATAAATGTAATTATTTTAACTTATGTTTTTTTTTAAAAAAATATATATATATATTGTATATCATAAAAATAAGAAACAAATTAAAATTTTTATATATTATCTTTATTATAATATCCTTTAAAAAATATTCATCACAAAAATATATATATATATATTTAGTGCTCATAAAAATATAATAATAATTGAAAAAATTAAGCTCCACAAATAATTTTGCATTTAGAAAATTACCGCCGAAACTATTTGAATAATTAAAATATTCCACGCTCATTTTGAACAAATCAATGGAATAATAATTTCCCACCATTTCATTTTATTTTATTTTATTTTGTTGAAAAAATGGGATAATGTAATCTGGCAGGCAGGGCAGAATAGGCATAGGAATCACGAGGACAAATTAATGAATGCGTAAAGTCGTGAGCTGTCAGAATACATCCAAACAAGATCAAATTTTGACTACTTTCCCACATATAATTAAATAAATTATTTATTTTTTTAGTTATCATTATTATTTTAATAATAAAATTATATTATAAAATTAATAATAAATTAAAAAATCCGATACCTTATGATTGGAATCAGATTAATCATTTTTTCCCCCAAAAATATATATATATATATATATATATTTGTGATATATAATACACAAAGTCGAAAATTTAACTAATTTTGAACATCATACACAGAGATAAAATAAAAGTCTTTCTCTTAAAATAAAAATTAGAATCTACGAACGCAACTTAAATCGATTTTGGAATATGCAGAGTTATGATTATTTTGTAATGGTTCTGCATGCGTCTTCGTCCAGCTCAGCCAACATTTTGGTCCCCAATATTTATACCGTTTTATCAAATGTATGGTCTGCAATATTGGATAATAATATCAATAATAATAATAATGAATGTGAAATGAAAACCCAAAATGGAAATTCTACATTTTGTTATTTAATTTATTTCCTATACTGGAAATTATTAGCATTTTGTTCTTTGCCTATCCTTTTTATTTTCCCCACTTTGCAATTTAGCTAATCATTTTTTTATAATAATTATATTTTTTTTTTTTTAAAGGTTTTTAAGTAAGTCTGAAATTTTTATTTAATGACACGCTTTAAACTTATGAACTTACCTAAAATGAGTCAAAGCGAAAAATATTAATAGGTTCTTTATAAAAAAATATTTTGTGCATAAATTTTGCAAAACATTTTTTTTTTTTTTTTTTTTTTTGCTAAGAATATGATGTTATATAAATGTATTTGCAAAACACATTCTTTTATTTATATGACATCCATAATAAATTATTGAATTTAGAATATTGTATAATATTTACAAAATTTTTATCACAAATTAAACACTTTTGATATAATAAAATCATATAAAATGAAAAATATATTATAAACACACAACTTTATATGAATAGAAACAAAAAAAAAAATTATGTATAATAAATAAATTTGTGAAATTTTAAACCATAATAACTATGATCAACATAAATGAATTAGTTTTTGACATCAACAAGATTAAATAAAAAAATCAATTGACTTCTCATAATGGTTCTGTTTTGAAATATATATATATAATATATATATATATATATATATATATAAGAGTTTAAGTGGGAAGAGGTAGCTTATATAAACCTATTTTGGTGAGTAGACGAACCTATTTGGTGGTTTCAGTGTTAAATATGACTTTTCTTTTTAATATATAATATATGTATATATATATATATATATTGTAAATGTAGCAGTTGTTGATATAATTATTATTTTATTATTAGAAAATTAACTAAAAAGGGTAGGTTTTTGTTAGTTCACTATTGGTACATATGGATCCATATTTTATTATGTAGTTATGTTGAACTACCTCCAATCATTCTTTGATTCCTTTTTTGTTACATTCATCCGATATAAAATATAAATATGAACTTAGATATTAATTATAAACTCGAGATATTCTTTTGATATAACGAGTTATTTTGAATTATGAGAACTAAATGTTACATCACACGGGTGAGAGTTACAACTAATGTCTCAAACGTTCACTAGTTGATTTTAAACTTAAACTAATTTCATTCAGTTGGACACTAGGGTGCATGGATCTAGGTAATTATTGTAAACTTGAGATATCCTTTTAATACTCTCAATATTGAGTCAAAAAAAAAGAGAAGCGTTTTTACTTTCAACTTGACTCGAACTCATGACATTTTGAGATAATAGATGAAATTGATACCAACTAAATCACTTTATCGATCTTGTCTAATATAATTCTCGCTAAACCTAATTTTTTTTTTAGTATTTTTGTCTTTTTAATATAATGCATCAAATACCCTTGACATATGAGAACAATATGCCAAAACTTCTAGTGCTATAAAAGGGTTGTTTTGCATTGGATTCTACTAGTTCATGGATAGTGTTTTTGACATATTTAGAAAGATGTTTTAGATGGGATTGGGAAATACATTAGGAAAGATGCATACAAATACAAATAACCAAACATGAATGGCCTATCCAGGACAGTTCAATCATTCTTGGATATAAGAGGATGATCTCTTTGGTTCTTTCCTATGGTGGGCTGTGCTAGTTTTCTACATCATTGTTTTCCTTATGTTTTTCTTGTTATCATGTTCCAAAAAAGACAACTATAGTTTTGTCTATTTAAAAAATTACAACTAATAAACATACACTCACTCGATTAGTAAATGCAAATGTAAATTGTTATCGATATGAACAATTTTGTAACATGAATATAAATTACTGATTATATACGAAAAGGTTAACTAATGAAAGTGAGAACGAGAGTATCATCTCACATTTGAGACATGAATAATAATATTCTCACAACAATTTAAACACTGAATTAGTATAAATTTTCAAAATTTTTTTTTTTTCCAATTTCATTTTTGTGTCAGAGAATTTTCAATATTGCTAAAATAAATAAAACACATACACAGAGAAATTTTTTTTGGAGTCACAGGGTAATAATGACGCACCGTCAGTCACAATATTAATGGTTCTACTAATTTAATTCAATCACAATTCGCAGTGTCGATTCTGAATCTGTACTTAGGCAAAATTGAAAAAAAAAAAAAAAAAGGAAAGAAAAAGAAAGACAGTTCATCCTTCTACTGCCTTCTGGATGCTTCTCTTATCCAACTGTTCTAACATAAAAAACCTCCATCATTCCATTTCTCCTTCTCAACTCAAACTCTGTGCTTCTTCCAGTCTTCTTCATTCAGGTATGCTTCCTTTCCTTCTTTTTGTATTATTATTATTATTATTATTTTTTTTTTTTTTTTGTGATTTTATCAGAGCTAGTTGATGATATTTCTTCCAATATCTTGTTGTCAATTTCTGGTTTTGTTTTGTTTTGTTTTGTTTTTCAGGTTCTATATATACATATAGAGCTATTTTACTGATTAGATCTTTATTTGGCTGTTCGAGCAGTAATCTAGAATGAGTCATATCCTTCCGATATGTTTCTTTTCTCTGATTTCTTTCATTTCCTTTCTTGAGAGAATCTTATTACGGGGAAAGGATTTGGCCAGAAATTGGATAAATTTAAAGCTAATCTTCGGATTATGATGTAGATCTGTTGATTTGAGTTCAAGTGTTCGTAAGTGAATTTTGGTCTATATATGTGTCTCTATTTGTGTGTGTGTGTGTGATCTGATACTTTGTGCATCTTTAACTTAAGCTACGCGGCAATCAGAGAGATCGAGATCGGGAAAGGGCACAAGCAAGGGCTGGTAACAAGCCCAAGCAATCCAAAGGCGATGGATTGACACCTGAACAAAGACGAGAGAGGTTTGTTGTTGTTTCTTCGACATTTTAGACTTTCTCGATCGACTTTCTCATTTCGGATTTTGATGTCGGTTGTGTTGGTTGGTGCATTTCATTCTCGTTCACTGGCAGGGACGCGAAAGCACTTCAAGAGAAGGCAGCAAGAAAAGCAGCGGCTGGGAACAACAACGGCAATTCCAATGGTAATGCGAACGCTAATAAGAAGAAATAGCATATCGCCATTTGCCACTTTTCTTGTTGATATTTGGGTTGGGGAATTTTGATTTTGTGTGAGTAGGGATCAGATCTGAGGTGTTTGTTTGTTTCCAAGTCATTTGCTTCAAAATTCATTCTGGCTATGTACTGGCTTTTTAACACTTCAAAACTTGCAGTACTTCTTCTCTCTGGTTTCCAATGTAATTTATTCTTCACTCTTAATTTGTGCCAGATAAAAAATACATACAAATTTTAAAAATTTTGTTTTAAAAGAATTAAAAAGAACAAATATGAGTGATAAGGAATAGGTAATAAACTCTTGTTTAAAAAGTACTGTCAAAGAAACCTTTCTAACCCGGTAGTTTGGGGGAGTTGATAAACGGACTTTTAATGCTTTCTTCAAGATAGATGATTGAGGTTTCGAATCACTCCAAATTAGCGTCATGTTAAAAGTTCTGAGTCAGACTTTAATCCTCTAATAAGAGTTGAATTCTGCAAGTGTTCTGTAAGTTGAGTTTGAATTAGTCTTATCGAAAAGGTAGGGATATCGAGCGCCCCAAGTGGATACCCAAAAAAAAAAAAAACCTTTCTAAAAATCAGGAATAGGTGAAGAAAGTGAAGTCATTATGGGGGAGAGGAAAAAAGAAAAAGGGAAGAATGACCCCTCAAGTTAGGATTTTCAACTCGATCTTATTTCTATTTTTCCAATTATGTGAATATTTAAAATGTTACATGGTTTAATAATATAAATTTATTACTATCTACTGTTATAAAATTAATAACAAAATCGTTTTAACTTTCACTTTCATACCAACTTAACTTAAATTTGGTTTGTACAAAAACAAATTACATCATACCTCAACCCATATGATATTTGGTTCTAACTAATCATCACGAAGAATATAACTTTTATTAAAAAAAATCTATTCTTATATACAAGAATATTGAATCGTAATTTGTATAGTATTAATAATGCACATTCTTTAAATCTATAAAAAATGCTCAAGAAATTATTTTACAATAAAATTATTTTTTAATTAATGTTTTTATAATTTGATAGTCACCTTAAGCTCGGAGAAAATTTAAATTCTTTTTATTTGAATGAAGCTAAAGTAAAGTTGGAGGAAGCATATATATATATATATATATTTATTTATTTATTTTTGGGAAGCAAATATTAGAAATCAAAATGTTTCAAAAATAGTTACCAAATTTCCCAAGCCCAAGTCAACAAACCCAATATCCTAATCCAGTAAGTGAACCAACCTATTAAAAAACGAGCCCAAATTGATAGCTTCAGGCTTCAACTTTCGTGGACATTCCTTCTGTCACCGGCGAAATATCAGAGATTTCTGTGCATACTGAGCGGGAGGAGGAGAAATGGCGTCCCTCTGTGGGCCCATCAACCCAATCCATCATTCATACTACCGCCGGCTGAAAAACAAACCGTCCGGCTCACCTCAGCCACGTAAATTCCCTTCACCACCAGAGCTTGTTCCGTTGCCGGAGCAGACAAATGCCCTTACAGTTCCGGGGAAAAGTACCACAGGACTTGACCTGAACAAGCTGAAGGCTAGAGAAGCAAGAGAGAGAAAAGAAGAAACAAACCGAAAGATAGCTTCCCAGAAGGCAGTATCTATTATTTTAAGAAGGGAGGCTACTAAAGCTGTAATTGAAAAGAAAAAGGGTAATTCCAAGAAACTCTTGCCCAGAACTGTTCTTGAAGCTCTTCACGAACGCATCACTGCCCTTCGTTGGGAGTCTGCCCTAAAGGTAAGTAACTCTTGCCTTATATATATTCTTTAATAATTATTATTTATGAAGTTTAAGTTGACTCATATTCAATTCTCTTGAATAGTATGTTTGTATTGTTTGGGTTGGTAATGTTGTGTTGACAGATAATAATGATATCTTTCATGATTAGGTATTTTTTTACTGGTTTTTGATTGTGCTTATAATTGTTGAAAAGATGGATTGAATGGTATAGCAATAGCATACATATTAACTTTGGTAAATTAATTAATTTGCTTCCAGGTTTTTGAACTCCTTCGTGAGCAGTTATGGTACAGACCAAACTCTGGTATATATATTAAATTAATTGTCATGCTGGGAAAATGTAAGCAACCCGAGAAAGCACATTCTTTATTTCAAATGATGATTGAAGAAGGCTGTATAATGAGCAATGAAGCTTCCACTGCTTTGTTATCAGCATACAGTCGAAGTGGTCTTTTCGATGAAGCTTTTTCCCTTCTTGAACATATGAAAGACAGTATCAACTGTAAGCCTGATGTTTTCACTTACTCAATCCTCCTGAAATCATGCTTAGAAGTTCGAGACTTCAACAAAGTTCAATCACTTCTCTCTGATATGAAATCCCAGGGGATTAAGCCCAACACGATTACATATAATACCCTTATTGATGCCTATGGCAAAGCAAAAAGGTGACCATTTTACATCCCTTCTCTTTAATAGTTGTTGTGTATTTTTCCCCTTGGGGGGTGGGGGGAGCTGAATGGGTGAAAAGTTGTATTATCCAACTGCGAGAAAGAGAAAGAACCAAAAACAGCCTCTGTGAGAAAATATTACTGATTCATAACCTTAATCAGGATTATGGGTGATTTCTGCTTATCAGTACTGACTAATTGTTTCCAAACCAATACCTATTTCTTGGTGATCATATTGTCCAATTATGTTATTGCATAGAATGGACTAGTGGTAATGGTGTATTTCTTTGAAGATTTGCAGAAATGGAAGCTACACTTGTAGAAATGCTCCGGCAGCAGGATTGCAAACCTGATGCTTGGACCATGGACTCAACACTGAGAGCCTTTGGTGGCAGTGGACAAATTGAAATGATGGAGAAATGCTACGAAAAGTTTCAGAGTGCTGGAATCGAACCTAATATCAAAACCTTCAACATACTTTTGGATTCATATGGGAAAACTCAGAACTATGAGAAAATGAGTGCTGTGATGCAATACATGCAGCGTTATCACTTTGGGTGGACACTTGTGACTTACAATATCGTCATTGATGCATTTGGAAGGGCTGGTGACTTGAAGCAGATGGAATTTCTATTCAGGCTGATGCAATCAGAACGTATTAGACCAAATTGTGTTACCCTTTGCTCTCTGGTTAGGGCTTATGGAGATGCTGGAAAAGCCGAGAAGATCAGTGGTGTTCTAAGGTACGTTGAGAATTCAGATGTGACACTTGATACTGTCTTTTTCAATTGCCTGGTGGATGCATATGGGATGATGGGATGCTTCGCAGAGATGAAAGAAGTGCTGCAGATGATGGATAAGAATGGGTGCAAACCTGACAAGATTACATATAGAACCATGATCAAAGCTTACTCCATGAATGGAATGTCTAGTCATGCCAAAGAGATCAAGAATATGCTTGAATCATTGGAATAGACTTCTTGAATACAAGGAAACCTCTCTGCAAAGTTGTTGGACAAGTTACAAAGGGTTTTCAGTTCTTTCTTTTTTGTTCATTCTGCTGCCGATAACTTGGAACATGTGCTGTGCAGGGGCATAAAGTGAGTTAAGCTTGGTTGTGATACTTCGTTTTACATTGAAAAAGTAAAGTTAATGTGTAATAGTATATGTGAATGAATCTGTATTCTGGGTATCCGGATCTTAGACATTGGTGAAAAGTTATCTATGTTCAAAAGTTAACTCCACTCGTAACTTTTAGCATGGATGCTACTAATGGGAAAACACACAAAGTTGACAACTTTTAGTTGTGATGCTGTATTAGTCAGATGTACATAAATTATTGACCTTTTTTGGTGTTTTATAAATTGTTATAAACTATCATTTTTGGGATCTGCTTAATTTGAGACTTCAAAATAAGATAAAAAATGATACTAAGAATAGGTGCTATTGTGGTAAGTGCATGATGGACCAAATGAAGCTGTCTTGTTCATGTGCGACAACCGACAGTTTGGGCGGATTTGATTAGAGTTACGTATTTGTTATTCTTAGATATGGAATTCAGTAATTTAGGCAATTTCTATTTTACTACTTTTTCCATTTTTGGTCACAATTTTAAATCTTATTATTGGGATATCATATTTTTTTAATAATATAAAAATCATTATTTAATTTAAGAGGAGTTTGAGGTTTTTTATTGAATGACACGTTTCAAACAATGAGACAAACAATGAGACACATTAAAAGGAACAATATGATTAAATCATTTGAATATCCGAAATAAAAAAAAAAAATTATTATTTTTCATCTCAATTTGGAAAATTTTATTACAACTTCTAAACAACATTATATTTATCGAATACTGTGTTATTTGGAAAAGAGGCAGAAAACGACAAAAGCAACATCTTGAAAATCTTTTACCAATCCACGACTGGGTGAAACCACGCAAAAATTTTCCCCTATTTTAAAATTACATAAATAATGCATTATTGATATATATATATATATATATATATATATATATATATATTTTAATTATCAAAAAAAAAAAAATTTTATATATATATTTTTTTATATTCGGGAAAAAAACAAAATCTCGATGGCAAAAAGGAGAGAAGGGGGTTGGGTAGAGGGGGGAAAAAAAAAAAGAAAAAGAAAAAGAAAAAAAAAGCATATATATATATATAAGAATGGAGAAAATGGCCCAAATATACTGAAATACCAAAAAGGGCTTCTCTTCTACGTCGTCTGCATGTCCAGCCCACTACTCGCAGAGACGAATAGTTTTACAATCTTAGAGAGAGAAACTATGTATTTAGAGAGAGAAAAAAATTAGGAAACGAAGAGCACGAAGACGAACCCCCTGCAACCAAGAAAATTTTCACACAGAGGATCACATACAGGCCTCTGCAATTATATATATATATATATAAATATTCATAGCTATAGATTATATTTCTGTATATTTTTTGTTGAGAGATTAGAAATGTTCTTATTTCTAGGGCTTAATTTTTGTGCTCAAATTTGAGGGACCTTCAAAACCCTAGAATACACAGTGTATTTGAAGGAGGGCTTGTTTTTATCCCTAGCTTGAAATTCTCTTCTGTATATTCGCAATTCAGGTATTCTTTATCATTTCTACATTCGGAAACTCTAGAATTTAGATACTTCTCTGTGTTTCTTGAAACCCTAGAATTGTTTCTAGTGATTCAATTTGATTTTTAGGGCTCATTTTATGTGGTTATCAATGCGGAATTCGAATTTTATTTTGTGCTCACGCATTTTTGTTGAATTGTGAGTTTTTATTTTTATTTTTTTGGTTTTGAACATTGTTCTTGAGAGAGCTCGGGCAAGTAGCTCATGTTTTAATGCTAGTTGCTGAGCTTTTGCACTGAATGTTGTTTCTGTTCGCTTTGAGCTTTGTTCTTTAGCTTTTAATTCTCCTCAAAGCTACTCTATTGATGCTGCTGGCATTTGAATGGGAATGGCTATAGCTGCCATGTAGGATACATGGTCCTGGAAATATGATTTCATGAGTTGTATTACGAAGTTATGCTTCTTGTTGGCATTTGCGTTTGTCTACTAGGTTTGACATGCACAGTGAAACTTTGTCATGATAGGTGACAATCAATGAATTGCAATGTGTTATGTTTGCATTGGAGTAATATTTAGTTAGGCCACATTGATTTATTTAGTTCACTTTGTTGTTTGGAATAATTTTCTTAGAATATCCAATCAATATTTTCTTGGCTAAAAAGAAAATTTAAGAAGTTTTTCATGTCGAGTGCAGCTGCAGTGCCTCTATTTCTTCTGTCATACACTGGGCATGGAATTGACTAGATCCATCTGTTGGTCTCTTTGCGTGGAAGGGTTTAATCAATTTCATAATCTCTATTTATTGGTTTCTATTAAATTTATATCTTATCTAAAGGCTAAAGGCTTCAGCTTACAGCTAGAGGATAAATCCATACACTTAATTACACTCCCTCACATGTAGGCCAAATACAAATTCTTAACAAAAAGATTCAACAAATGTAGAATAACCAAATGGGGCGGAGCTAAGTCTTGAATACGGGACTCTAATGCAATGTTAAATTTCTATCTCACCTAAAAACTTAAGCTTATAGATAGGGATAAATTTATACTTATAACAGTTTTCTCATTTAATTTTAGATTACTGATACAGCCCACCTTTCCTTAGCACTGTTGACTGCTAAGTCTAAAGTTAATTAGCGATTACGATACTGGAAATGACCCCTCTGATTCAGTGGGGGCAAGGGATGATATCTTTCTATTAAAGCACCCGAGTAATTGGTGAAAATAGTTGCTATCATTGCATTGAACTTCTCTAATGCTGCTACCTACTGCATTTTCAGTTCCCCACAGCCTTGCTTGAATTTTTACAATCTTATCTACTGAATACATCTTAAAAAGAGTGCCATCATTGAACTGTCTTCAAATTGAAAAGATCTATTGTATTACATTTGATGTCAATGTTATGATATAGTTTTTTTGAGATGTTTCCTTTTTATGGTTTTTTTCCCATTCCCTTCTTAAATAATACTGTTGGATTTCTCAGGACCAAAGATTATAAACAACAAAAGTTTTCTAGTTTGTTAACATGAGCTTCCATTCTCCTTTGGTCATAGAGATTTACCTGGAGTGAATGGAAGAGGGGCACCAGTAGCTATTTAGATAGTAATGCATGGATGCAGATCAGCATCTCATCTCGTAGTCAATGCTGAGGTCGATTCCATGGGAGGAGTTGTTGAAGGCGGAGTTGGTGTAGGGACAAAAACTTCTCCGCGACGAGCAGCAATTGAGAAGGTTCAAGCAGAGCTTAGGTAAATTCCAGCATTTTGCTGGTATTGTGATGCAAAATACTTTCACATAATAGCAATCCCTTATATGGACATTTACATCTGCAGTTTATCTATTTTGTGTTTGTATTTTTTTGATATTGACAGGCAAGAATATGACATCCGAGAGGAAAGGAGAAGAGAGCTAGAATTTCTTGAGAAAGTATGGTAACTTCATCTTTATTGTACTTTATTAATTTTCCATGCAATCATTTTAGATGACGGAAAATCTCCATTTGAAGGGTGGAAATCCCTTGGATTTCAAGTATGGGAATGCTGCTTCAGTTAGTGTACAGTCCACTTCACTTACCGATCAACACCATGAAATTTTCCCGACCAGGTCTTTTGGCTGCTTCTGTTGTTCCTTTTTAATCCTGCCCCTTGACTTAACAAATTATTAATTTTTCTTGAATATGTTAAACAGTGAAGCAAAAGGTAGTTTTGCAATTACTGCTTCACCCCATGGAGATTCAGTTGAAAGTAGTGGAAGACCTGGAGCTCATTCAGCTTGTGAACCCAATAGTGCGGATAATCTCATGTTATTTGATGGTGAAAATGAATCTGTTGAAGTTGGTAGGAATTCTAGACAACCTAGTAAGAAGAATGGCACACTAGCAGAGCATTCTTTTCCAGTAGATGGAAATCAAAATGCAAAGCAAATAGGAGATTCTGCTGGTTTTGGCCGCTCAAGAAAGGCATATATTCGCCGGAACAGGTCCCGTACGAACCGTGATGGTGGTCGTTCAAGTTCAACTGATGTACTTCTTGCTCGTGGAGGTCATGGGTCTTCTTTATCTGTTCGCCACGGGCTCAAGGATTCAGCGGGGTTGGTTTCAGAAGAAAATAACCAGAAGATCCAGAAATTTTCTTCAAATGGTTATTCACCTACAAGTTCAGATGTAGTTACAGTTTCCAGGACTCTACCTTTGCATGGTCAGCTGGACACAGAGTTGGATGGTGTAAAGACTGTAGAATCAAGTAACGACCAGGTTAAAGATGTTCAGCCAAATGTTGGTTCTGATGTGAGTGCTCCAAAAAACTTGCATGATGGCAAACATAATTCAGAATTAGTCTCTGATGCTCAAAAAGCTACTAAGGATAAGGATTTTGTAGTAGCTGAACCTG
Source organism: Cynanchum wilfordii (assembly GCA_025388415.1). Taxonomy (NCBI): domain Eukaryota; kingdom Viridiplantae; phylum Streptophyta; class Magnoliopsida; order Gentianales; family Apocynaceae; genus Cynanchum; species Cynanchum wilfordii. The sequence continues at coordinate 60,874 of JAHSUH010000487.1, forward strand.
TTAAGGAACCAGAAGATGTCTCAGTTTCAGAAAGAGTTGAAATCAAGGCATGTCCGGATGTCTCACAGGCAGAAAACCCAGCTGGTTCTGGTCAAGATAATGGATTTGGCGCACAGAAGGGAGATGATAAGAGTGCGATGAATGAAGGTCGGAACAGCACTGCTGAACTGGGTATAAAGGTCTTAGATGCGGAGTCATCTTGCACCCAGACTAGTCTTAGTTTAGATGGAAACAATGTCAATGTATTGTATACTAACCAACGGAATAATGATTCCAATGGTATTGTCAAAGAGCATATCCCTGTGCTTGAGGCTAAACGGCCTATGGAAGGTGGTCAAACCATTAAAGAAGCCAAGGAAGTTAAAGTTGATGAAAGTAGTACTTCCATTAATGAAGAATGTAATTCTGGTCAAGGAAGCCACAAAGAGAATGGGTTTATGTTGAAATCAGAAGAGGAAATAAATGGCAATGCATCTGGTTTACTAGACAAAGTGAAAAACCAGAATCAAACTGAAGTGTATGATAAAACTACTGATGAAAGAATGGAAGCAAATGGCAATGATGGGTCAGAAAAAGAGGGGAAAAAATGCATTTTATTGTCTGAGGATTTGAATGCCAAGGATAGAAATCTTTGTGCAGATTCTTCCATTAAAAAACTTCCTGATACTTCCACTTCCCCTGCTGGGGTTTCTCTTCCACCTGAGGGACAACCGCTCTCTGATACCAATGTGAAAGCAAGCAAGGCTGATGAAGACTCCATCTTGAAAGAGGCACGGATTATAGAGGTTATTTCGTCATCCTTCTTTGTTTTTCTTGATATGTTGGCTTAAAGAATGTATTCTGTCAGCTTCTATACAATTTTTTGTTATTGATCTCTTTATTCTGCTCTGAAGATCTTACATGATAAACTGAACAGGCTAAGCGTAAGAGAATTGCGGAATTGTCTGTAGCAACATTGCCTATGGATTTTCGTCGTAAATCTCAGTGGGATTATGTTCTTGAGGAGATGGCATGGTTGGCAAATGATTTTGCTCAGGTATTGCTTTAAGAATAAATTTGGTTATTTGGAGGTGTATTTTTCACTGGAACAATGTTTCTGAATCTTCTTTGTTGCTGTAACTGACTTTTTTGTTCAATATCATTTTCTTTCTTACGTTTGAGATATCTTTCAGCTTATCCTTTTCTAGACTCTGCAGTAATTGATGTTTGTGCACTGTGTTTTTGAGCATTTGAACTTAGCATCAAAACTATCCTGATATGCTCAAACTTTTCTTTCTATAGGAGCGCCTCTGGAAGATAACTGCTGCTACACAATTATGTCATCGAGTTGCTTCTGCCTCTAGGTTAAGATTCCATGAGCAGAATAATTGTTCTGAGCACAAAAGAGTAGCTCGGATTTTGGCTAGAGCTGTCATGGAGTTCTGGCATTCAGGAGAGGTACCTTAAAAAGTTTCTCTTTTTGTTTCTCTCCTTTTCTTTTCTTTATTTTTTTTGGGCTGTGAGGGATTAAGGTAATATGTGAAGGAGGATTAATGATTCATGGTTGGCAATGATAATCTTGTTTTTGTTCACTTACTGAATCTTGCAGTTCAGATTCTTTCATTCTATTTATTAGATTTATATGGATTGCAGGTCGGGTTCATAACTAATAGTTTACATGTGAAATATGCCTTTTCCCTAGTGAAGGAAATCGGGAGATGTTATGAGTGCTGCTTACTTTATTGTGTGTGCATATTTGTTGATGGCAGGAAACAAGGAAACAGCAGCAGATGCAATGTTGTAGGAAAGAGTCACTTGCTCTTCAGCAATATGTTGCGAGGTTTCTGAAACATAACAACTCTGATATATTACATGGTCAAGCTGAAGCTCCAGTTACTCCTGATAGAGTTTCTGACCTCGGGATTATGGACATGTCATTAGATGATTATTTGACCGAAGTATGGACAATTACTAATTATAATATCTGGAAATTTTCTATGCTTAGATTTTTCGTTTCAATACTCCAAATGATCTTATAAGAGTCTATGGGTAGACAGTTCATTATTAAATCTAATGTCTTGTCCAAAATGTACTAGTGTATCAGAATTTCTGTTTAAGTTTTGAGGTTCATTAGGTATTGGCGTCTATGCCTGTCTTCTTTGTAGTATTTTTTTGTACTCAGTGTTACTTGTACTTATTGGCGTTATGGATTTTTTTTCATGGCATCATTGTTTTTTTGCAGGAAAACATATTCTACACTGTACCTCCTTTTGCTGCAGAAAATTATAGAAATTCAATCGAATCTCATGTTATAAGATATGAGGTAACCTTACATAAATGTGACTCCACTGCCAAATTGAATTTTCTCTGAAATATAATTTTAGTATCTGAATCACTTTTGACGAATTATTTGTGTGGACTTTTAGAGTTATCTTTACTAGAGGAAGTTGGTTTTACTCTTAGAAGGATTCTCTTGGTCTTTAAAGCCATAATATCTGATTTGTTGTTCTCCTTCTTAAGAGTTTAGGTATATTTGACCTCTACATAGTCTTCACTTCATCTGCTCTTTGAACTGAAAAGGCTTGATTGCATAACTTTTGCTCATATAATTTTTGTTCTCTGTGGCTCCCCATAGATTTGAATCAGGTCAGAAGAGGGCAAGAGAAAGTTATCTTTCTGTTTATAGCTTTGATTTCTATGTATATTGGTGTCTTTAAGTTCCAGAAAAGAGTACTGTGGCTATTAGAGAGTCCCTGAATATTATCTACTGCAAGGAGTTGATAGCTTATGAAATCCATGAAAACATTCCTATTTTTGAGTTTTTGGAAAGTTTTCTCTTCTTCCAATCCCCCACCCTCCCCCCCCCTTATTTTTTTTTTGTTCTCCCCTGTCTGTACTCAATAAATTTTAAATGGAAGGGTCTGTATCTTGAACTTGTTTTTTTTGAAACTTTTACCTGCTTATTTACATTAAAAGTATCTCATCAGAAAACTGGTAGTTGCATACAAGAGGAAGTGGAAACATCTGCATATGATGCTATGGCAGGTAAATCAGTCAATGCAACCTTTTTGCCTTCTTGGTTTTTGGCCTTTCACTGTCTTTTAATATTTGCTCATGAATGCAGACTTTGGCTGCCAAGATAATCCATATGAAGAGGACGAAGGTGAAACGAGCACTTATGATGCTTCTGTGGCCTTTGACGCTAACAAGTCATCAAGATTTTCTCAGAAGAGATGGAAAAATTCAACAAAGGCATACAGTGGAAGAAATTTTGAAGTGGTAGCTGATTCTCAATTTATGCAATGTGTGGAAAACAAAGTCAGCACTCAACAACCTGTTTTGGGAAAACGTTCAGCCAGTAGTCTTAATGTTTCATTTCCGACAAAGCGAGTGAGAACCTCCAGCAGGCCGAGAATAAGTCCTTTTAGTGCTGGGACATCTGCTTATGTTCAGATTCCTCATAAGACGGATGCTTCAAGTGGTGATACCAATTCATTCCAGGATGATCATAGTACCCTGCATGGTGGATCCCATGCGCCAAATAATTTGGAAGTTGACTCAGTGTCAGACTTTGAAAAGTCATTGCCATTTGATTCTGCAGAAGTATCAACAAAACCTAAAAAGAAGAAGAAAGGGAAACATTTGGTAATTTTTTTGAACATTTCTCAGTGGATCAGGGCCATTTTTTATCCAAGAAGTGATTGATTTTCTTCTTCTTGAATTCCTTTTATCTTCTTCTAGGGATCTGCATATGATCAGAGATGGCATGTTGATTCTAATTTTCAAAATGACCAGGTACCTTTCTCTTGGTCAATTTCAGTGCACAATCACATGAATCATTTATTCATTCGCTCCAATTAAACTATTAACATCTCATTAAAGGGTTTAAAAAAGGGAGGAGGGGTTGTCAAATTTATTTTTCTTTTGTCCATGTTCTTAGTGATTAATCATTTTATGCCCTTTTTAATGATTTAATCTTCATCAACATCGTCTATGTTTCTCTCTCTCTCAACTTCACTGCTCTTTATGATTGATGTGTAAATGCTTTCTAGAGGTACTTGTTTATCTTTTCACATTAACCTTGTTTCTGGTTTTAAAGGTGAATTTCCTAAATGGTGGCTTTCTGTTTTGTATATTTGTGGTTAAGATGCATATTAATGTGTATACTAAGCAACTAGTGCATGCTAAAATTACTCTTTACACTCTTGTACTCTTCATTTTATAAGTCAAGAAACAACTTGCTATGGATTTTCAATTTCAAGTATTAACTAAATAAACTAATGTGTAAAAATTTACAAAATGTATAGCATACAATCTGTGATCTTGTTTTGCTATCGGAATGGTTAATAAATTCTAATTCTTGGTTCACTTTACATTTATGAGTAGTTCTTTTTATTTTTTTACAGTTTCAGAGAGAGCATTCCAAAAAGAGATCTGATCTTCAAGTTGAATCAAACGGTAGCAGTGGTAAACATCTTATATTAAATTACAGCACCAGGCAAACATTTTAAGTCTGCTGGTTCTTATATCACTGTTTTCTTTCTTGGAAGGTTTATTTGGACAACACATTGCAAAGAAACATAAGACTATGAGGTCATCACTTGATATTTCATATGATAATGCTGGTCCAGTCGGTGGGTCTGCTCCTTCTCCAGTTGCATCACAGATTAGTAATCCTAATAGGTTGATCAGATACTTTGGTGGCCGTGACCGGGGGGGTAGGAAAAACAAAGCATTGAAGGTATTGCCCTTTTTTTCCTGATTGACTACATGACCCTCTCAATTATTTTTATGCCTAATCAATTCCACCTTCATAAGAAATTGAGCATTTGAATTTGCTTGCAGCTGCCTGTTAACCAATTAGATTCGGGAAGTCCATGGACATCATTTGAAGAGCAGGTTTGTCTAGTTTGGCTCAATTACTTGCATTTTGACTGGTTTTATTACTGATAAAAATATTATTATTTGCATTTAGGCACTTGTTGTCCTTGTACATGATTTGGGTCCAAACTGGGAGCTTGTATCTGATGCTTTAAACAGCTTGCAATTTAAGGTAGATATGCTTGATTTCTGGCTTACTCATTCCTTCCTTCCACTCTTGTTCTAGATGGTTTAATTAAGCTGAACTTAGTTATTTCTTCAATCTTTTGCCTATGTCTTGGTTCATATATATACTTTTTTTTTTCTTTTTGATTTCTTCACTTTTAAGGGTACTATTTGACTGACCGGCTAAGTATTTGCAGTGTGCATTCCACAATCCTAAAGAATGTAAGGAACGCTATAAACTTGTAGTAGATAGACCCAGTGGGGATGGTGCTGATAGTGCTGATGATTCAGGATCTTCTCAAATTTATGAATCTACGCTGGCTGGCATCCCTAAAGTATATTCTTTCATCTTTCTTCTCTTGTTTTGATACAAAGAAATTGTTATAGTACTTCTTTAAATTGTATTGTAGGTTTCCAGTCTTCTTATCAAGAAGTTGTCTATATATGTGACACAGGGAAGTGCCAGACACTTATTTCAACAGCTGCATGGGCCAATGGAAGAGGACACCCTGAAATCGCATTTTGAAAAGATTATTGTGATTGGCCAGAAACTTCATCGTAGGAGGAAGCAGGTACTGTTTTTACTAATGCATTGTGGTGGTTTCTAAGGTAACCCATTCTGTTTGTGTATTGAATTTGATTTTATTAGCACCCTGTGGGAACACTAGAGACTTCAAAATGATATCTTATTATGCATTTTGAAAGGGATGAAATACCTTTTTATAAACATAGTGGAGGCAGAAAATGCCTATATCATTGTTTTTGAAATTATATTTAATGGATCAAAAGGTATATTGATGATATTTGCAAAATTTATGTATTAATGGAAAAGGCAGAGCTTGACAAGATTTTGAATACAGCAAGTATTTATTATCATTTTTATTTCTTTTTCTTCTCTCCTTTGGGAGAGGGGGTGTGGGTGGGGGGAGGAGAGTTGAAGACTAGGGATGATTCTTATAGAATGTATTTAAAATATATTAGTCTCTATGAATTTATTATTTGTATCCTACCTAAGTCAAATTGGAGCAGCATTGTTCTTGTTACTGTTATAGATTTCTTTTTTTTTTAACAAGACTGTGATAAGGAAGTTTTAATTATGAGAAACAAATTTTATTGTTATCTTACATTGACACAGTTCTGTGCGTGTGCAGCTTCTTTCTTCTGTTAGTTTGTGTTTACTTATTGAGGCTTGTACCTTTTGGAAAAGCTTGTGTGCAATCTGTAAATGAATGTACAGAACTTTTATTCAGTTTTATTTATTTACTTTATTTTTAAATTTCTATTGCAAGAATGAGTGTCAAGATCCAAAGCAACTCCAACCACCCCATGGTTCTCATATGCTGGCTCTTACTCAAGCTTGTCCAAACAATCTAAATGGAGGACCTGTTTTAACGTAAGTGAATTTAGTTTAAGGATTTGCTTCTGGTAGAGAATTGTACCAGCTTAAGTTTCATTATTATTATTATTACTATTTGATTATTAACTTTCTCCGGATTCCTTCTGCTGCTTCTCTTCCCCCCACATTGCTCCTTTCATGGTGCAGACCTGTTGATCTTTGTGATGCAATGGAGTCAAGCCCTGATTTACTTCCTCTTAATTTTCAAGGTCCACATGGAAGTGGATTAGGTATTTCTAGTCCTGGTTCAATGGCACCGATGCTTAATGCTTCTGGTGCGAATTCAGCAGGGACAGGATCCTCCAGCATGCTTATTGGAAATAACTTATCATCATCTGTTCCAGTCAGTGGTTCTGTAAGGTAAAACGTTTGTTCTGGCAAGAGATGACCTTTTTGCTCCTTTTCTGTATTTGTACCAATATATTTGGACCCTGAACTATAGGGATGGAAGATATACCATGGCGAGGTCAGCATCACTGTCAATTGATGAACAACAGCGGATGCAACAGTATAACCATATGCTATCTAACAGAAACATCCCCCAGTCGAATGTTTCATCTCCTGGAGCTCTTTCTGGAAATGATCGTGGTGTCCGCATGCTTCCTGGTGGCAATGGTATAGCTATGTCTGGTGGCATTAACCGAAGCTTGCCCATTGCACGGCCTGGCTTTCAAGGGATTACATCATCACCTATGCTGAATTCTGGAAGCATGATTTCTTCAGGTATGGTTGCAATGGCTAGTCCTGTGAACATGCACACCGGCGTTGGCTCTGCTCAGGGGAACTCTATGAGGCCACGTGATCCTTTACATATGATGCGGGTGAGTCATCTGTTATTAGGAGCACCATTGTTTAATGTTCCTCTTAGGCTCGTGTAACTTTTATGATATATAACACTAGGCTACTGTTATCTCAAGCGTTTCTTAGTTAGATGCACCATTACTTTTCTTTCTTTCTCGCTCTCTCTCTCTCTCTCTTATTTATTTACCTTTTTTTTGTTTGTGTTGGTAGTCTAAAATTTATGCATGTTATTTTTTGCCTAATATGTGTTGTTTGAAAACTCCCTTATCAGCACGTCTTGTGTATTGCACTTCTATTTTTCTAGCTCCATTAGGAACTTGTTCCTTGTCGTACTTTTTTCTAAGATTACAGACAGACTTGTTCACTGTCATGCTTGAGGTGTATACTATTTACTAATTTAAGCTTGCTATGCCTATAATTGATAACACACACTTGTGCATTCTGTGTCTTTTTTTTTCTTTTCTTGAAATGTATCCATTTTCCTTTAATTTACAATACTGTCCTCTCTTGAAAAGCAAGTATAAATGCCCTTTGGATTGGACACGTTGCATTCATCATAAGGGAGAGGTTGGTAAAGACTGATTAATCAGATGCCTTGTAGATTATGTAAATGTTGTCTCTTTGAAAACAATAGCATGTATGTTTGAAGTAACTCATCATGCTTTTCTAATTGCTTTTCTTATCTTTTATAGCCTGGACAAAATCAAGATCCTCAACGCCAAATGATGGCACCTGAGCTTCAGATGCAAGTTTCTCAAGGAAACAACCAAGGAGTCCCTCCTTTTGGTGCATTAAGTTCTTCTTTCCCTAATCAGACCGTCTCTCCACCTGTTTCATCATACTCAATCCACCATCAGCAGTCACATGCAATGTCTCCCCAACAGCCGCATGTTAGCAGCACGCATCATTCTCATCTCCAGGGAACCAATCATGCCAACAATCATCAAGCGTATGCTATTCGTTTGGCAAAGGAAAGACAGATACAGCAGCAACGTCTTATGCAGCAACAGCAACAATTTGCATCATCTAACTCTATGATGGTACAACAGAGCCAGATTCCTATATCACCACCGCCACAAAGTAGTTCTCACATCAATACTCCAACAGTATCACTTTCTCCTTTGACATCAGCATCACCAATGAATACAGTGCCACAACACCAGCAGAAACATCAAGTTCTTCCTCCCGGTCTTGCACGAAGTTCTCCTGGTGGAAGTAGTGGTCTAACTAGTCAGGTTGGTAAGCAAAGACAGCGTCAATCACAGCAGCATCAATTTCAGCAGGCTAGCAGGCATCATCCTCAGCCAAGACAACAAACACAGTCCCAGCAGCAGGCTAAAGTTTTAAAGGGAGTTGGAAGAGGGAATATCATGATGCATCAGAACATATCAATGGATCCATCCCTATTAAATGGTCTTTCTTCAAATCCTGGGAACCAGTCTGCAGAGAAAGGAGACCAGGCAATGCATTTGTTACCGGGTCAGAACTTGTATGCTGGCTCAAATTTGAACTCTGTCCAGTCGGGGAAGTCAGTAGCACCTCATTCTTCAAATCAGTCTCAGACTCATCAAAAGATGTATTCTGGCCAAGCATCCCCCATGCCAAAGCATCTCCAGCCAATGCCTAGTCATTCTGATAATGTCAATCAAGGCCACATTTCTCCCGCTGCATCTGGTCCACCTCTGTCTACTGGTCCTCAATCTGTTTCACCAATGGCCATGGCTTCTTCTAGTCATTTGCAGCCACAGTTGCAACCTAATCAGAAGTTGCCAAATCAAAGTCAACCAAACGCTCAAAGGGTGTTGCAGAATCGCCACGTGAATTCTGAACCATCAGCTAGACTTCAGGGAAGGGAATCCCAAGCTGACCAGATTCCTATGGCTAACTCACCTCAGATGGGTTCTGTAGCTACAATGTCTAAAGCCTCTAATGATGTAACCAGTGTAAAACAGGTTGTCTCTTCTGCTGGAGGTCCCCAGTGGAGAGCTTCAGAGTCATATGACTCTGTTACCCCAAATCCAGCCACTAATTTGAGTTCTGTCCGTACCCCGCCTACAAATTCTGCCAGTAACGAACAGTCATCGCAAGCAGGCCATGTGTTAGGCCAGAGGCAGTCTTCAGGTAGTTTGCCTCCTGTTGGGCATGATGTTAGTGCACAGTGGCAGCCGCAGCCATCTTCATTGCAACAACCTCCATCACCTGCATCTCAGCAGCAGCAACAGGCATCGCCACAGCAGTTGCCACTGCCATCTCACTTGCAGCAGCAGTCTCAGCTTGTGGGAAATAGCAGTTTGTTTGTTAGGCCAACTGACTCCAGGCTGGAATAAAGCAGTCTCAACAAGCAATTTTTCTGTTGGGCTCAAGCTGTCCAGGTGGCTGAGCAGGCTCTAAAAACAGTTAGTGTACAGGTTTGTTCCATTTTCATAGAAAATTTTCGTGAACATACAATGACTGTGCTGGCCTCCCCTAATTTACCTTGCTAGGAATGTTTCTTGTCATGTTATATACAGATTTAAGTTTCAGAGCTGTTGGATTTTCATATGCTTAGTCAACATGGCATTGTACTAACTATTGGTTGTTCTTTTGTTCAGAGGAATCACAATGTTCCACAGGGCATTACTGGATTGACATGAACTGAAGATAAAGTACATGAAGGGTTCTTGGCAGCGCAAATTTTTGGGGTTTGTGGGGTTTGTACATTACCATTTCACTAGATCTTTGGAAGTATAGAGAGGTAGAGAGGTACGTGTACAGAAGTCTAGTCTCTCCTCTTTTATCTTCATTTTTTTTTTTTTTGGGGGGTGGGGGGCGGGGTTGCTGTAATTGGTTCCCCTGCTTAGAAATTGGAGAAGCCTCGTATGTTTTTCTCCATGTAGATCAGTCTTGTATTATTTGATCGTTTGTATTAAAGGGGGTAGGTAGGTATCATTGTTATGGCCAAAGGCTGTGGATTTTTTGAACATGGGGCCTTCATGAATATTTTCAGAAAAGTAGTCATATCATATGTTTCAGTGGTGCCCTGGGAGCATGGTGCTCCTTTTTTGTAAATTGTTTGCCAGCGTCCATTGTGGACAGTGCTAGAAATCTTTCATTTGCTTTTATACTCGAGTATTCCGAGCTTTACTGCATTTCTGTGCGAGGAAGCTGGTTCCACAGCCCAACAGTACCGTACCCCTTAGTGTAATAACTATGTCACTTGATTCCATAATTAAAGTAGCATAGACATGTTATGAATACCGAAAATTTTAAATCAACTTCTCCATGATATAGGGATAGAATAAGTGTTAAAAATATGTGTACTGAGTGGATTAGCTAATTTACGTTAGTGAATGGCGACATTAAAAGAAAAGTAGAGAAGCAAGTAAGCGTATGGAATTTTTTGTGGGGTCAACAACAACAGTAAACGTCTTAATATTTCTTTGAGGTTTTCAATTAACTGATTCCTGATGATGTTTCCTATTGTACGTTAGCATGAATAACATCCTTGCCGGACAAAATTTCAGTGATCTGTGACTTTGCATATTTGAGATTGCACAAACTCAAATTCTCGATTGTTCAAATCAAATATGCACACATTGTAATGTGTGTAACAACTAACAGAAAGATGTCATTTTATCCATTGAAAAGTTCATCTCATATGACTGCAAACATTGATCTCCTCAGACACCTTAACCCAAGCTTCACTTTCTCAGGATACAGACAGATAGACTTCACATAGATAAAGAAAAATTAAAGCATGCAACTAGGGACTGACATCATAAAGAGGAAAATCGTTTCTGAATCAACAAATAATCTTTGAACCATAGAAAGCCAACAGATTCCATCTTTTCGCACAACTTCAATCCAATGGAAGGTCTGGAGGTACTCTTGCAGGTCCATGTTCTTATTTGGAGGGCAATTAAATGCAGAAATTTTTATGCATAAAGAAACCAGTTTTTCAGATCACAGGGCATACGAAATCCCAGAGATGTGGAACCTGCCAGAAAATTTTAACACATACATCATTTCATGAGAGATAAACCTAAGATATTTGGTGCAACAATCCTTCTAAACAACTCAAGTACTAGATATATATATATATATATATACAACAACAATGACATGAGATGAAAAAGGTATGTGCATCTTTAAATAGAATAAATCCAAGCAGAAAAGGCTACAAAATAAATCAAACTCTAGTGATTGTGGCTCTCCATAAGAACAAAACAGGAAAGTAAAACTTAAAAACCATGAAAACATCCAACCAATCTAAAACACCATTCCCACAGAGTTGAGTTCTAATACTACCAAACACCATAAGCCCCATCAAACTTTTCTGCTAATAACAGGGAACCAACCTAAGATATACATAACTTAAAATAAAGAAGAACCAAGTAATACCTGGTTATAATAAGCATGGCATGCCCACTGCAATCGAAATTCAAAATGTACTTTTCAAATACAAGCTTGTTGATAAGATATCAACTCCATTAGAAGTCTGTTAAGTTAAAAAGCATCAAATGTGGTGGAAGCCAATTGCTTACTGCAATTCAATATGGCAATAAACTCTGTACTGTCTGTCACCCTTATGCAACCAACCTATATCCCAGCATTCAATTGTTAAAACAATTAATGAACAAAAGAACAGATGGTTTGAACTTTTAAAGTGAAATGTCCGTATATCTAATGAAATATGTCATACTTAAACAATTTTTTTACTTCTTGGTCTAATCTATACACCAAATCAAAGATAGCAACATAAAATAGTTCCCTCCTAATAAAAGTATAATTAGCAAAACTACAAAAGAAGAATTGAAGAAAAGGAAAAAGAAAAAGAACAGCAAAGCACTAAGTTTAAATTTCTTGGGTAATCTTAACTTTTTTATGAGGACTAAAAGCTCTTCCTATTGTATCTACCATCTTCCTCTGTGACTCAACAATCATCTGCATTCTCTTATTCTCCATATCCATTCGATACCTCTCTGCCTCTCTAATCATCTCAATTTTCGTATTCTCCATTGTCATAAACCTCTCAGCAAAACCTCTAACTTCTGCAGCCAGTTCCTTCCCTGCTGCACCTTCTCTTACGTCTTCTTCTCCACCTTCTCCCTCTCCTCCTTCTCTTGCCTCTTCCTCTTCATCACTTTCATCATTCTCAAAATGGATATTCCTATTCTCAGCCAACGTATTCCTTATACCCTTCATAGATCTCTTACTCCCACTCCCACCACCACCTTCACAATTTTGGTTCATAATCACTCTATTCGCATTCCTATTGCTATGATTACTACTCATACCTAAATTGCCACCTAAATCACCACAAACAATGTTGTTTATACTCTTTAATTTATTCCTTTTCACGTCAAGACCACCATAACTAACATCCCCATCGGTATCACTCTCATCATCATAGTTTCCAACAGAATTTGAATTTTGGTACTTAACCATAGACATGGGGCGTGCAGCAATAGGCAAAGGGCCACGTTCCATTTGGTCCATGAGCTCAAAATATGGCCAGGCATTGGGATGCGGCTTGACTCGCTCGGCGCGGTATCTCTTCCGGAGTTTTTCGATCTTATGGCGGCATTGAGTGGAGGATTTGGAGGGCTGATCGTAGCCACAACGAGCGGCCACGGTGATGGCAACTTCCTCCCATTGGTTAGCCTTCAGCTGGCCCTTCTTGAGGGAATACCATTTTTCTTGGTAGCCTTGAATGAGACTAACGGTTTCTTGGTGAGTCCAAGGTAAAGGTGGGGTTTTCTTCGCCGGCGAGGACGTCACGACGTCGTTTTCGGCTGCGGGTTCGAGCTTCGGTTTGAGTTTGGGTGAAGGCGGGTTTGAGGGGCTGAGACTGAGAGAGGAGCGGGTATGTGTTGGGTTTGGCGGTAAAAGATGTGGTTCGGAAGAGGAGGAAGATGGTGGATTTGCCATGGTTTCCGTAGGTGGTGGTGGTGGTGAGGGTTTGAGGAGAAAATAAATAAATATTAATGGGGGGAAGGGAGAATGGTGGCGATAGTGGCGGTGGAGGTAGTTAGACGGTTGGTGAACCGGTGCTTCTGCGTGTAACGTTAACTAATAGATCCGACCCGGATTCTTCTGTTCTGTTCTGTTCTGTTCTGCTCCCTCCATATTACTAAACCACTATTTCCTTTGATTAAAATTTCTTCCTAACTCTATGTAAGAATTCTCTAAGTATTTCCTCGATTTAATTATAAAAAAAAAAATTTCTCCCTATTCATTAATTACTTTTTTTTTTTTATATGTTAGTATTTCTTTTCCTCTTTATACATATGACCTTTTAAATCTAGTATTTTTGGTTTTATTTGAAAATAATATGAAGTAGTCATTTAAATAAATTAATGATTGTCATACATATATATATATATATATATATATATATTCTTCATTATTAATTTTATATATATGACTTATGGTCAAAATATATTTTAAATGGTATGTATATTTGCTTATATTTTTTTAAAATAGGTGAATAAGATGTAGAGGAAGATGAAAGGTGATAATAGCAGTTTAAATGATTAAACTTCAAATATTTACTAGCATATTGGTTAAATAAATTCTTTTCTCCAAATTCCTTTGACGTTGCACATATTCTAATATTCTACTTGCCAATGGTGTAACCAAGGACAGCAATCGGCCCTCCATTTGTTGCGAGACTGCATTTTTGCTCTGTTTGGCAGTTGTTGTTTAATGGAGCAGCTGAGGGATATAACTTCTTTAGACCCTTTTTTGTGGAAGATTGGATTCGGATAAATCTGAGTAGTAATAGTCTTTTTGGTAATTCTTGGCCTGTTATCTTTAGGCAATTTGTACATGACTTTTGGTTAAACCACAATGCTGGCAGATTTAGATCGAGCCATTTTTTAGAGGACCCGAACGCCTTTGTTAAGAGGAGTCTCCTATGTGTGTTAGAACTCATTTCATCTTGGGCATAGGGTTCGTTTTTGCTCCTTTTGGAGGCTTGAGTCTTTGTACATGCTTCCCTGATTTCTTTATGAAATACTGACACGGTTTCAAGCAACAAAAAAAAAAAAAAAAAAAAATAGGAGTAACTCGTACTTAGTAGCAAAAATTTCCAGACAGAGGAACTGATTTGAACTCCCTACCTGAAGTAGTTTAATGGAAAATCAACTTCTTTAGACTCTAGGACTTCAGATGCGCATATTATTGACAACACTTGGATTTCAATAGCATGATTATTGATCATCATAGAGATAATTCAAAAGCGATTAAGGGAATAAGATTACTAGTAAATTACTGACATATTAACAAAGGAATATCAATTGCTTCTGGAATTAGTATGAGTTAGTTTTTTCACAGTTCATGTTTTCAAATGTGTTTTTACTCAAAAATTTCTTCAGGCCATAAATGTGTACTATACAAAGATTGTACGAATCTTGAGTAGTCAAAGTATGTTTCTCAAACCTCCAGCAAAATTGGGGTAGAGACCATTACCAGGTAGCATTGACTGTTGAATGTTGTTTTGGCACCTGAAACAGCGGGAATGAAATGATACGTCAGATAGGAGAATGCAGCAAAGCAGAAAAGAAACTGCAAGGAGATAACAGGGTTTCACAAGTCGTCTGTTGACTCCCTCTTCCAACTTAGAAAAAAATCAAGAGTTTTGCAGCAAGTAGGATTAAGAAGACAACAATACCTTTCATATACAGTAACTGACTGAACTTGGACAAGAAACTTCAATCAAGTTTTTGGCGAAGAGTGTGTAATCAGTTGGAAGTATAGGAATCTGAAAGAATCTCAAATGCTGCGGGAAGTAATTTTCAGTTCAAAACTGTTGTGAAGTCAGTGGTGCGAGTGCCCGGGTTCCACGTGATACAGACTTGCTGCCTCGTAGCCAACAAGTATTCATCCCCTGCTGCAAATACAAAGGATAAATCGTCAAAGGTAAATCAGAAAGAAGCTTAAAACTAGCAATTGAGACTCTCCTGAGCAGTACACCAACTTCTACTCAAAACTGAAACTCTGCTAACAAGTGTATGGTAAATCATCAGGATACTCACAAAGAATACCAATTCAAACTCCTAAACTGTATGACATCTAGAATCTCAAAACATAAATTAATCACTTTAGGAAAAAGAAACACAATTAAATTTTCAGATAAATGGTCAAAATGTAGAAGGTATTATAAAATTGATTTTCACATGAAGCTTTAAGTGAACTTATAGTATTCTCGACTGTCCTAGTGATGCTAAGCAAGTAACTCACTTTTATACTGCTCTCCCTCAAAGATTCCAGTGATTCAGCAAGCTCCACTTGCTTTGATGCAGTTGCGAGCAGTGCCTAAACATGAGAATATTAGTAGCTAGAACACAATTGGTCAACAATAAGTATAGGTTCAAAACAGATCATGCCAAAGTTCAAGGGAGCATAATTACTTTCTTTGTCTTTTGTAAGTCATATTCTATGCATTTGATGCGATGCATAGACTCAAGTAGTATATCATCTTTCTCAGGCGGAATTTTTACAGGTTTATTCACCAACTCAGTTACAACATTTTCAAGATGCTGCAACCTCTGCCAGCAAGGATGATGGTCTTCAGTTTTAGCCTCTGACAAATGAGAACTTGAATCTACATGCTCCAATCTTTGCTGGTTGTCAGATACATTCTCTGCATCATTCTTCTTAAATAATCTACTCAAACCAGGAACAACTATATACATCCAAGCAAGTAATTTGACCATGGCATGAGTCAGGATGCTTATGAATGATTTATTAGGCAGTCTTCTTTGTGCAACAATACTGGTAACATCTGTCGCAAATTTGGAAACAGAGAAAACATTAATACTAAATCAAGGCTAAGAGTTCTCTTTGCTCATGTGCAAGAATTAAAATCCACATGCCTTCTACACGAAACATAGTGGAAATGAAAATTTTGAGAAATCATCAGAACAAACTGATTTATACAATCTTGGACTCCAATGCTTGCTCTTTTCTTAAAATCTAAGGGTGCATTTGAATAGTAGCAGGAAATGAAAAATGTGATTTAAGAATGAGAAAATGCATGCAGATCTAATGGTGTAGACCTCCTTTACTCAATTTGATTCTCATGACAAGGAGTAACTTTTATTGAATTGCTGTTGAAACAAGGACAGATTTTTCAAAATAAACGAAACACTTTATTCAAGTACAATAGCCTAAAACTAGCAAATAAGTTTTATACATTAATCCCTTCTGGAACATCTATGCAGATATATGCAGGTAGAATAACACAAACAAATAAGATAACAAGAAAATCTTTTCAACAGCAGTTTAGAAAAATTCCATTATGTTGAAAAGCCAAACCAATATTGGTGTAAGTTCAACCCTTTAAGAATAGTACTCCCTACTAATGGTAATTGTTGTTTTCAGTTGTCCGAAATAATTTGACCTTCCAGTAAATCTTTTCATATAATGTATATCCTAAAGTAGTTAATGTCCTCACCATATACTCATCACCATCAAAAACTGAGTGCCCCTTTTTGACTTCGTAAAGTATTAAGCATCTTTGAGCACAAAAAGTTACTATTAATATAGTTAGAAGTGGGACCCATGCATTAGTGGAATATAAAATTCTGAATTAAGGAGATCATTTGGGAACTTTGAATATTTTTATGGAGTAGTTCTTCAATTTTTTAAAAATAGATTTGATATAAAGTATCTGACATATTGCTAAGTGCTTGCATAATATCTAGTGCAGGGTCAACCAGAGACATTTGCATGGGAAGGAGGGAGTAACATTATTTAATATGGGCAACATTAAATAAGCTCAAGGATTGAGGAAAAAGGGAAATGGAAATGATTCATTTGTACAGGTGGACATTTACCTGAAGGCCTATTGTCTTGTACTCTAGTCCCAGCATCAACCGGTCTGACCATGCAGCAGCCCGATGCAACTCTATTTCTTGTATCCTAAATGAAAGAAAGAGAACAAACATGAAGTAAAACAACAGAGATGATGTTACTTCGTGGCGGTGGAGATGACCACATGATCAAATCATGCATATCAATATAATAATGTATCCATCTTTAAGCTAGCAAAAGGAGTAATCAAACAAATAATTTCAGATGAAGACAAGAATTCCAGCTTAAACTACTGAAGATGAACTTGAGGTTAGATTAAACATTATTGTGAGTTCAATGAAGGGGCAAACTAATTTTTTGTTTTTTCTCCCTAAATACTCTTTGACTACAAGTGAGTAAATTAATCTAGGTATTGGTCCTTCATTACTATCATGAAAACAATAATAGAAATGACTGAGCAGAGTTGACAGCATCTTAATAGATTTCCAAGAAACAAACAGAAAGGATAGTTGGTAAGGACAGGAAGGAGGGGCCCCACTGGAAAGAAATCATTCATCAGGGATTAAGAAAAATGCTTCTCAAGTCCAGGATGCTCTGCATTTTTCCACATCATTTCTCTGTTACCAGTATCTTTTCTCTCTTTTTTCATGTCACTTACATGATGGATATAGAATGTCCCTGGAAAAATCTGTTTATGGGCTCATAGGATCCTTCTCTAAATTAAACAATTAACACTCACATTTGAGAAAGATCACCAATGAAACAAAAAAAAATAAATAAAAAATGTCTTTTTTCAGAATGTTGCATCATCTTTGATATTTGCACTGGGAATACAGACAGTTGCACTTGTATTAATTGATATAAGCCCATTCAGACCCGTGGATCTCTAATGATAAGAAAAGCTTACCCTTTTATAGGATGGATCTTGTATCATGTTTCCAGTAGGGGACACTGAACCTTTTGACTCCGACGCTGCAGGAACAGCATCAAAGCTTCGGACCTGCATAAAGATGCAACAGTTTGTTGAAAAATCACATAGAGAATTGTTAAGACTAGAGAAGAGATCCAAAGATCTCATGGAAGGCTTACTTTGGATGGAGCTGGCTTGATCTCAATATCTTCTCCATCAGAAAAACTAGCAATTGTCTTCAAGAATATTGCATCACTAACATTTAACGCATGTACAAGCTACAAGTGAAAAGCCATGATGGCCAAAATAAGATATAAAATACGTAGAATCCATAAAAATGTTTTCAGAAGAGAACATTTATCGTTTATTACACTACCCAAAGCAAACAAATGTACCTTCATTAGTTCTGCATCATTCCAGGGGCCCTTATCAGACTGAAGACACCCGCCATTGTTGCTGCATGAGCAACTTCCACCAAGAAAATCTGGTAATTGACTGTTAAAAACAAAGTTCAATTTGGTAACAAAACTCTCCCTATACAACGATAAAAGATGTTATTTCATCAGTAAGAGATCCCACCTGGCATCTATGACTTCCAACAATCTACTCTGGAATTTATTACCTAAAACCTGCAACATAAGTAATCAAACATAAGCAACATGACACCTTCAACCCCCCCACCCCCCAACCCAAAAGAAAAATCTTGAATCAAACAGGAAATACTTTACATGTATTTTTGAAGTTGTCTTTGGGTCAAGAAAGCTGCTTACTGTGTTCCAGAGCAGTTTAAATCCACGACCAGCATTAACAATGAACATCTGATTTAATGTCTACAGAAGATAAGCTGACATCAGAGAAATTATCAGATGTATAAAAACTGGGGGAAAAAATAGTCCTCTCTGGCTTTCATTTCAACAAAAAAGGTATCCCCACTCCAAGCACCCAAGAAAACAAAAAAACACACCTCAGGATAGTTGTCACCATCTATTTTCTGCATCCGCATAACTAAATCATGTGCAACCTTGCCGAAACTCATCCAGTTCTATAAAATAGGAATAAGTAAGAGAATTACACTGTTATGAGTAAAATATGGTAGAAAGTGAGCATATAATATAGGACAAACCAATCCTTGCACATCCAGTATTGTTGTTGTAGAATCTATATGCCTCTTGGCCACAATAGAACATGCTGGAAACTTCTCAGCAAAAGCCTTTTCAAAACCTTGGACGTGATATTTTAGGAATCTGTCAATTGTGGTAACCCCCATAAGCTTACTGGGTTCAATTTTTCCAAGTCTTTCAATATAGATAGGACGTCCTCCTTTATCTACACCATGATAACCGTGAGGGTAGTATCTTTGTACTTCTTCATATTCGTCATATATAAAATCCTAAACATTAAGCATGTGGTTTAAGCTTCAGTCAGATGCTGGGAAACATATGTAAAAAAGTACATACTGAATGCACTGAAACAGTTCAAGTTTTCTTCACACCTAGAGCAGCCCCACCTTCTGGGATTAGAAAACTCGAGGGAAAAATTAGAAAAAGCTCTTTCGGCTCACCCATGTCTCTAATCAGCAGTAGTCTACCAACCCCCTCCCCACCACTACAATTAAAAAAAAAAAAAAAAAAGACAACAAAAACGCTGCTACTAACTGAGAAAAAAAAATTAAATGGTTCCTGTTAGCAATTTGAAACCTCAGGAAAGTTACAATATAATTCAATCTGAACTAAATATGTAATTAACTGGCTTCTAAAAAGTCAAGAGGAGATAGAAATTATGTTCAGAGATCGTCAGAAATTGGAGATGCTATGTACTGATAGTCAACTGTGATAGTAGATATGATTTCAGTGAAAGGTATACTGAGATCCATCACTACTCAATAGTAAATAAGAACCAGGCCTTTATTAGTTCTTAGAATCCATTGGAGATTATCTAACTTAAATTACATGCCTATCCTGTTTCCTGTGAAAGCAAAGGGCTAGCAGAAAAACTAGCAGTACATATTTACCTGTATAATAGAGTCTACTCCATTATCTTTCCTCCACTTAAGCATGTCGATCCACATTTGGACTGTCTTGTCCAGGTCAAACTTCCTTGCTTTTAAGAATCTAACACAATATTTGTATTTCAGTGAGTAATTTGATATAGAAAAACTCATAATCAGAAAATGAACAATTTTTCATAACCATATGTAGGGAAACTTAGTCAAATTTCATAGAGTAAGAAATTAGGAAGAAGCAAGTTTATGACAAGATCTTTTCACAGTCCAAAAAAGCCTTAAGAGTACTTCTATATGTATCCAAAAAAAGGGTTTTAACCTTCACCTCATGTTGTCAAGAGAAATAATTGTATGTTAAACAAACAAGCAAAAAAATATTTAGCATCCATGAAGATAATAAGATTTAGAAATCACAAAAAGAATGATGAATATAAAGGGGTAGTGATGTTGAGAGTATGTGCATTCTCAGTCTCTACTTCACAAAGTTGTGAAATTCATCATTTTATTGTTCTCATTATCAGCACCACAATCGAGGACAAGAGATGAGAAGGAGACTAATGCTGAGTAGACTATTGTTACGTTCCTAGGCTGAAAGTAATCACAGGTCATTAACATCTAAAAAACACTGTTAGATCTATAAGGAGCAACAGTTCTAAGCATATTTTAAATTTGGCAATGCTTTTTCTGTCAACTTGTCAAAATTTGAAGATCCCAAATGAGGAAGGATAAGCGGACAAAGGAATACGTTAAATAGTGCATAGGCACCAGACAGAATTTCATAACAAGCTAAAGAGCTAAGTGAACTGGCATATCCAATTTCTCTTCTGATCTACTACATAATAAAATCAGTTGTTTATATAAAGATCCAGAATAGGGTCAGGCATTTCTTGGCCTCAATTACAATGGCAAGCAATTAATTGAATTATTAGGACCATTATCTGGATTCTGGCAATGTGGAAATGTAAAACATGGAGGCATAAACTTGCAGAATGCAATGATACCACAGCATTGGCAGTTGGAGAATAAACAGCAGAGAAACACACTAGTAAAGACTGTATATTGCAAAATGAACAAAATCATCTACCTCAACATGGTATGATAATCATCATGACGAGCTGGAAGCAGATCATTATCAATCAAAAGTTGTCGAAAAGCATTTACTGCCTCTTCTTCTTTTTCATCTCGAAAGTCTTGGGTTGAAACTGATGCAAACCGACAATGAGCAACGCGTTTACTGCTACGTTTTCTGAGGGTATGTTTGATCTTCGTTGCCTTCTTTCGAAGAGATCTGATAGACGGTCTTCTCTTCTCGTCCTCAGATGTCTCAAAATCAGATCTTTTTGTTTTGTCATCATCTTGAGCTAAAGCTATTTCTACAATCACATATTTAAAAAAAAAAAAAAAAAAAAAAAAAAAAAAACTCAAACAAATCAACCATGACTCTCAAAACCGAGAACGGCAAAATATCACAAATGTGAACAATGACTACTTCCTCTGAATCCGAAATAGATCCAAAATTCTGAATCACTTGATTCAATACCTGGCATTGTACTTGGAATTCCAAATTCAATTCTGCAATCTCTCTGCGTCAACTCTAAGACATAAATAAGAGATTATTAGACACATAAATAACTCAGATGAAAGTGATAGATCTTCAATATTGTCGTAAAATCTGATTGCCAATAAAACAGTCAAAATTCATCAAAAAAATTTCTGAATCCGTTGAGCATTGGATTCAAAGAGGACAAAGTACAGAACATTCTCGGCGTCACGATGTTGAAAAAAAAAAAAACAACAAAGGAAAAACAAAATTCCAAATTTTACCGAACCGGAAACCGAAATTTATACATACAAAAGAAATAGATATCCAGATTCTGGAAGAAAATCGGAAACGGTAGTAGAATGATCAACAACTACTTCCGTTAACATAATTAAAAATCTCTGATCAATCATCCGAATTCGAATTTTCCAAATAATATAATACCTTCAGATTAGCAGCATTCACGCGTTGAATGTGATCACAATTTTGCGCTCCAATTTCTTCGTTATATTTCAATAAATATACGTGTGTGCGTATATAGATATATAAATCTACGATGTCTGTATCACTAACACGCGGAAGAAAGGTGGTTAGTTAACTTTGCTTTCTCTTCACTCTCTCTCTCTCTACACTGAAAATACATTTCTCGTGAGAGCGTCGAATGCGTAGTAGCTTTCTCTTTGCGAGGCCCCCCCCCCTTCCTTCTCTCTCTATATATATATATATATATATATATATATAAAAAAAAAAAAAAAAAAAGATGGAGGAGAATCACGGTTTTCTCTCTCTCTAAAAAGAAGAGAGAATAAAATAGTGACGGCGGTGGGGTTAGAAATTCTGGTTAACGAGGTCGGTGTCGCTGTCAAAAGAGGTGAGGAAACTATAAGTGGGGAGTAGCGTACGGCGGCCTCTTTTAAGCGCTTTTTTTTATTTTTTTATTTTTTTATTTAATCTTTTGGGGGAATATGAGGGTGACGGTGGCGGACGGGGGAAGCAGAATGTTCCGTTTTCGTTCATTCGACGCCGGCGCTTCTTGTTTGATACTCTGACTTTTCAGTGATCAGTAATTGTCCAACCGTCGTCGTCGTCTTCATCATCATTACACTAAAATAAATAAATAAAATTTGTTTTCCTGGCAGTAGTTAGAGACGAGGCTTAGGTGCAAGCGGGCTCTAATTATAGGCTAGAGTCGTGGCCAACTCGGATGCATTTTCTTTTTCCAGCTCATTTTTCTTTCCTTTTTTTATTAAAAAATATATATATATATATATTTAATTAAAAATAAAAACGGAAAAGTGTCCTTTTGTTTTACCTTTTGCTTTTTTACCCAACAAGTGGGTACACTAGTAACCCTCTACTAACCCATTCCACACCACCAGTCTGTGAATTTCGACAAGTCTTGTCTAAATAAAAATAATAATATTAAAATTTCAAATGTCTAAAAAAAAAAATTGAAAAGGAATAATAATAATAATAAGCGCAAGAAAAAGTGCTCATTTTTTTTTATTATTTTTGTGTGATTGCTGACCACTTGATCACAACACACAAAAAAATGCTCATTTTGAAAATACTGAATTGATTTGTATTGAATAAAATGTTTTAGATTAATAATGATCTCTTAGATAAGTGATGACTCTTTAGTTCACTTTTAGAGCGTAAACGAGCCGAGTGAACCGAACATCGGAAATTTGAGATCGTTCGATTAAGTGTTCGAACAATGTTCGAGCTCGTTCGTTTAATAATTCGAGCTCAAACTTTTGTTCGAGTTCGTTCGATTTTTTTTTATAAAGCTCGAGTTCGCTCATTTAACTTTCAAGCATACCCGAGCTCGAGTTCGAACTCGAGTTCGTTCGATTATTTGTTTATAAAGCTCGAGTTCGCTCATTTAACTTTCAAGCATACCCGAGCTCGAGTTCGAACTCGAGTTCGTTCGATTATTTGTTTATAAAGCTCGAGTTCGAGCTCGTGTTCGCGAACTATAACACCTTTTTTTTTTACTTTTTTTATTTAAATAATATATATATAATTTATAATAAAAAATAAATATGTTCGCGAGCGCGTTAGCGATTAATAAGTGAGTCTCGAAAATTGATCGAGCCTAAAAATTTGTTCGAGCTCGGTTCGATTAATAAATGAACGAGTTCGAACGAGCTTTGTTGCCTGACGATTTATTCTACTTTGGGTGGTTCTTGATTTAAAAACACGTTATTGAGTAAAGTGTTTCAAACTCTTACTTAATAACCTCTTAGAAATTTTAAAAACCAACAATATATGATTTCAAGTCAAAACAAATTTCACATTTTGATAATTTATTATATTCTATGGGAAAGTTTTGGCTCCAATAATAAAAAAAGACCCCTTCGAGATGATCAGAGACAGTGAGTCCATGAGCTGGACCATTGAGAAAACAATTGTATCCACTGAATTAATTAAAAAGGAAAATAAAAGTTCTTTATTTGTAACAATGGAAAAAAGGAAAATTTAAAATTGAATCAAAATTATTTTAAATATTAATATTATAAATTATCATATTTTAGGACAAAATATATATATATATATAATTTATATTATTGTGGGTACGATGAATATTTTAAAAAAAAATTAATAATTAAAGAGACTAATTAAGTATTTGTTTAGGATGTTTTTAAGAATAAATTAATTCAATTAAAAAACCGTTTGTAATAATTAAAAGAATTAAAATGAAGGTTCGAGGAACGGTCTAGCAGTTACGTATTATACCATACAATTATGATTTTCCTTTTCTCCGAAATTTATAGACTCAAGAAGCAGTTGAGATAGAAATTGATGATGGAAATATCAAGTAGGTAATCATTTATTATAATGTTAATTCTGTTTATGTGGATAGTTTCAAAATATTTAACAATAACAATTTTTTTTATTATTTATTTATTATCTAATATATATATTTACATAATTTATTAAATATTTTCAATAATACATTAATTCATTAATTAATTAACATTATATTTCTTTATAAATTTTAACAATTATTTAATGTGTAATCTATAATACTCTTTCTCTTTTTTTTTATTTTTTTTTTTTTTTTAATGGTTTATTTTGTTATTTACGATAAATAATAAAAACATATAAAGTATTAGTAATACTTTTAAGACAATATGATATTTCATCAACATTATAAATAAGTAAGACTGTGATAGGGAATAGACTACTTTTTTTTTTTTGCTTAAGCATCCGGTATCCGAATTCACACGAGCCGATTAATCTGGATCTGGTTTGGGGTGCGCTCGCAGAGTCCAACTCTTACTCGAGTGTGAGGGTCTGACCCAAAGCTTTTTAACGTGGCGCTAACCACCTCGGGGGATTCGAAATCTCGACCATCCGCCTGAAGGAGAAGCATTAGGAGTCCGCTTATCAACTTCCCAAGCTGCTGAGTTAAACTAATCTTTTTACATAATACCAAGTTAAAGTCTAACATCCATTAAGTCATTGGTTTGACACAATATATACTACCGAGGCCGACGGTTCAACACTTGTTGACCCTCGTAAGAATCATCAGTGAAGTCTTAAACTATGCAAGCGCAATTGAAACCAAATCTAAATTAATCGGAGCCATGATGACTCCAGAAACTAAAAAAATGTTGTCCAAAATGCTTTGCTCAGAGTTTAACTAATATTTATGAAATGTTGACTTGGAAAAAAATAAAAATGTGGCATTAATCGCAGAACATGCGCCTCAAAGTAGGGGGGAAGTTGCAATAGCCATTTGTAGGGTTCTCTCTTCTTTAAGAATTTCTTTCTTCCAACGCAATTCCTTTTTGTCAACTATTTCCTATTGGCATACCAAACATTGTCCACTAATTCAATTTCACACCAATTCCAAAATCAAATATATATATATATTCTTTTGATTTGAAGACAAAGAATACTACCAGGGAAAGTGTTAAAGAAATATATATATATATATATATATATATATATATATAAAGAAAAGAATATTCTAGAACACCGCTCCAACTATCTTTGACTCAGATTTATATTAGTAGAGTATTAACTCTTCACTCTTTAATTTTTTTTTTTGCTAGAAAGGGGTATTATATTAATACAAGAAAAGCTGTACAAACAGCAGACCATACAGGTGATCCTCCAACGAGGATTAATCGGACTGCTAGTTTTTGAGCATTACAAAGGTATCTAAGAGGATATTTCTAATTGTTACAAGAGATGATATATGTGGTTTTTGTTGAAAAAGCTTCGGATTCCTCTCTTTCCAAAGAACTTTGATTGTCTGCTCGAAGATGTAATTCCAATTTGGATGACTTCTGCTCCATATCTCCTTCTGAGAGATATTCCATTTAACCCAGTCCAAGATAGTGTTAAATCCCCAAAAGGTTTCCCAATGCTGCATCGGTACCAAGTGTTGCCAAACCTGTGTGGCTCTCCTACAATCTCGCATGACATGTAGAGATGATTCTACATCCATAGAACATTCTGCACATATAGGTGAGTCTATACAATGTCGTTACCAAAGCAATAGTCGTGTCTTTAGTCGATCTTGAGCTGTGGTCCACATTAAGAGTGGGCCCCCGAGAGGTCCCTTCTGTCTCCATATCTCGTTCCAAATGGGGGAGATCAAAGTCTCTATATCTTCGGTGAACTGATATGCCGACTTTGCAGTGAAGTTTCCCTTCTCCGAGGGTTTCCACCACGGTTCAGGTCTCGACCATTCCATACCCAAATTCAGTATGTCAAATCCCACTTCTATGCCTCGCCAAATAGGTGAACAAGGTTGTCGTCGCCTGCCGATTCGAAGCCGACCAATGTCCCCATACTTCCCTTGTAAGATCCTACTCCAAAGTGCATGGGGTTGCTTAAGCCATCTCCATCCTAGCTTAGCCAATAAGACTCTATTCATATCACGGATTGGTTTTATACCTAGTCCCCCACAACTTTTAGGTGTGCGATTTTTTCCCAAGAGAAGGGGGTGTACCGACTGGTTTCTTCTCGCCGCCTTCCCCGGAAGAAATTTCGTTGACCTTCTCCAACTCCACTATTATACGGCCGAGCGGTTCCCTGGTGTTCATCACATACGCCGGGATCGCAAGGTTCACCGACCGAATAAGAATCACAGAGCAGCTCTAGATAACAACTTCCCACTCCACCCATTCAGCCTCTTGTGTACTTTGTCCACTAGGTACTGGTAGTGCTGACTTTTAGGGGCCCCATGATGAAGTGGTACCCCTAAATAAATGCCCGGGTCTTGAGTTGTTGGGATACCCAAGTTCCGTAGGAAAGAATGGTCCACGGTCCGATTTCTAGTGGGGGACAACCATACTTTTGATTTGCCAAAATTCATTTTCTGCCCGGACTCCTGGCGGAACTCGGTCAGGATTTCCTCCATAATCCGAGTTTGACGTCTGGATGCTTCCCCAAAGAGAAGAAGGTCGTTTGCAAAAAATAGATGAGAAAGTGTCGGTCCCTCCTTCGAAACCCGACATGGTTTCCACGATCCATTTCCCACAGTTGTTTTAATCCTTTGTCCAAGAGTCTCTATACATAGGACAAATAAGTAAGGTGACAGGGGGTCCCCTTGTCGTAGCCCTCGTTCCGGATTAAAACTTTCAAGTTGCTCACCATTCCAAATAACTGAAAGTTTAGTGGATTTAATACCATTAAATATAACTTGGATTAGAGGTCTACCAAGACCAATCTCTACAAGAATCTTCTCCAAGAAAGCCCAATTAACACGGTCATAAGCCTTTTCAAGGTCAATCTTCGCCACCAAGGAACCCTTCATATTTCTCTTGCGCCTTAAAGAATGTAGTGCCTCTTGGACCATGACAATATTATCCGTAGTATGACGCCCCGGAATGAAACTAGCTTGTTCTTCCCCAACAAGATCCGCCATCAGTGGTTTAAATCTTCCCCAACTCTTCACTCTTTTATTATGTCAAAGAGAATCGAATTAGAGAGTTCATATAATATTATCATTACCATTTTTTTATTTTTTTTTAGAATTTTGGATATAATATAATTATTTTATGTTTGATTAATCCAATATCAAAGTGTGTATCGGAGGTTAAGATTATGAGGCTGATAATACAAACGATTAATTATTTGATATCAAAATGATATTTTAGGTTAGTAATAAATATATAAACTATTTTTTATATATCATATTATATTTTTATATATTTTAAATGCGAAATGAATATCACAATTTGTGTTTTTTTTTCTTTCTTTCTAAGGGCACGAAGTGTCCTACATGAGTCTTAAATTATGGAAAAATACATTTTAAGTCAATTCACATTTAGACTAATCTCGTTTGAGTCAAGTGGATCCCTTGTAAAAAGAAATTTTAACTATAAATTTTAAACAGTTACAAATATGAGTTGATGTTTGAAGTATCAATCTCATAAGTCATGAAAACTCGTATGTGTGAATGTTTTTTTAGTATGAATTATTTTACATAAAAACTTGGACCACTAAAAGTAAAAGGGCCTAGACCTAACTACCAGAGGACTATTCCTCACCGCACATCTGGGGAGAAGGCTAAAGTAACATTTTATTTTATTTTTTATGGTATAGTGATGTTGTCCGAATTTTTACTTAATTAATTTAATATTGAGATCTAATAATACTATATCTGGATCTGAGTGTCAAACCCCACAAAAAGACGATTGAGGGAGCCGATCCCTTGCCACTCAGCCACACAACCTTAGACCCAAAAGGACGATTGCGGGAGCCGGTCCCTTGCCACTCAGACACACAACCTTAGACGGGTAAAGTACCATTTAGTTCATGAACTAACCACACTTGGCGCTAGCTAGAACCAGCATTTTTGCCGATACTGTTTTTTATGTTTTTTTTTTTATTTTATCAATTGAGTGGCCTTGTTTTGAAGTTGCCGCTGCTGTTCTGCAAATGGTGGCGCTGAGTAATGGGTTTCCTTCTCCATTATTGGTTACCGTTGCGTCGCCAAACCTTTGTTCCAATAAGCAACACCACCTGAAGTTTTCTAGTTTCATTAATGGAGTTTGCTTGCAGAATCCCAATGTCCTCTGCAAATTCAGATTGAAGTCTGGGGAAATCAGGTGATCCTCTTTGTCTTGTCTGGATGTTTGATTACCCTGTCTGTTTAAATATAGTTCTGTACTGTAAGGATATAGCAATATATCAATCAAGATTTCAGATTTTCTTACATCCTATGTTTGTAGTGTTTGATTCTTAGCTGTGGAAAGCACTCACTTTCTAGTGAAACCGTAGAAAGTTCAATCGAAGAATTCGTATATATTCTCTCTTTTGCTTATCTCTAGAATTGGCATAAATTCTTGATCATTTGTCTTGGTGTTCCCATGCTAGATTCTTGAAATTAAGTACTTATTCGTAGCATTACCTGCTTCTGAACCGACATATGTATATAAATATTCCAGGTGCAGGATCAAATGCTGTCAACAGGACAGTTATGAAAATCATGAGAGTGCAGCATCTACAGAGGGACAAGATAAGGCCACTGATAATGTTTTAGGAAGTATAGAGGACAAGGATGCTGGGACAGGAACAGGAAGTTCATTTCTGGTCAAACTAGTCATAGTCCTAGGCATTGCTTTGACAATTACTCTGACATCCATTGGCCTTAGACAGTACAATCAAGGTTCTCTCCCTGGAATTCAGTGTGCAGCTGATACTTCATCTTTGTCCTCTTTGCCTACAACTACTGGTGGTTTTTCTTTCAAAGCTTTTGGGTACAAAATCATGCTCCCAGAATATGCCCCAGGGTATCATATTTTACTACCTCCTCCTTTTTTTTGTCAATGCAATCTTTATTGATTCCTTCAGATTTTTTTTTCCAGCTTTTCCAGAATATAGGATCAGCAATTTTTTCATATGGTTTTCTTCATCATCTTTAATTCCTTGGTTTCAGATGGATATACTTTTGGTTGCTGATGGCTGCAGGCTTTGGACTTTTTATCAGTGAAGAGGCTTTGAATATTTGGGTCTGTTATTTCTGCTGTTATTCTGTTTTTTGTTTGACTACTATTTTTCTCAATTCCCCAAAGTAGAATGTTTATCACGATTTTGAGAAATGTATAAATGTTGTAGGTTGGCGCAACCTTAGCGCGGATGCTTTCTTTGGATGGCTCATGGCAATCTTTTGCTGATTCGTTTTCTAAAAATGCACCCTACATAGTGTCCACCATTCTTTGGGTTTACTGGTTAGTGGAGCTTCATTTTCTTGTGAGCCAGCCTTTGCCACGCATGAATACACTGTCAGCTGAAGCTTTCTCTTCTTAGTTAACATCTAGAAACTGCAATTTTTCTAAGCTTATCAGTTGCTCATTTTTGTTAAATTCTAATAGTAATTAGTTGTCAGGGGAGTTTGTATCAGCGACATGATTCCATTTTACCTTGGGAAGCTTTTTAGGCAATCTGGGGCATCAGATGATGTTTGTTCCAAGGTCTGTTCTATCTATGTGCCTATCATATTGTGAAAATTTTTCTGCCTGTTACTTAGTTATAGGTGTATTTATTACCCTTGTAGTTAGGAATCAACAAGGATAGAGCAATGAGAATAACAAATGTTGTCCAGAGATACGGAAATCTTGTGGGTTTTGGTGAGTTACAGACTGTTAAATACTTGAACAAAAGTTTCCTAGTATTACTCTTTTTCATTTTTCTATTTAAAAAAATTTGGTTAGTTCCAATTATTGGTTACTGTTAGATGTTTATTGATCCGCATTGTGTTAATTACTTATTAGGTCAATTATATCAGAGAATATAGTTGAGTGGTGGCTGCTGCTAAGGTACCATCGCAGCCACAAAATGTTGGAATTTTTTCTTTGGAACAGAGATTGCTGAAAAAATGTGTTCTGATTTGATATTTACTGTACGTAATCTGCAAGTATCTAAAGGTGCAGATAAATCTACAGAGTCAAAGTTATTGGTGAAACGACAAAGCTGGGCTCCAAGAGACTAGTTAGTGAAACAGCTATGTTATGTATCATCAGTACATTATCTTTGAATATGGTAGTTTAATGTTTTTGCTAGCGGGTGCATTACAAAAGTTGACAGATACGTGATTTTCTATGTATCTGACATGTGTATATAATATGAATAGACTATGTACAAGTACATTTGTATAAATATATAGATATGTACGCAAGTATAATTTGGACAGAGTTTATTTATTTACCATTCACTAGTAATTGCCATGAATGCAGTGGTATCCACCAGTTTTCCCTTGAGATACCCTGCCAAGCTTGATCCTTGTCTTTTCAATTTTTTGACTGTTTCTTAAACATCTCTTTCTTATATGCAGTTGAAAGATTTTCGCTAGGAGTGAGAAATCCTACATCTTTCCTGGCAGGGGCAATGGTTAGTTATATTGTACTTGTAGTATTTTCCAGCTCTTGTATCTGCCTAATCCTAACTCAATTTGTCACATACTTAACCAACCTGGATTAAACTGATAATCATAATTGTGTAAGAACTTAATCCTTGAAGCTGATAAACATTGTCTGCTTTATTTCATCGTAGTGCAAGAACTGATCCAAGGGATGGTTTCCTCATGCCTTAAATATTTACCGCTTCAGAATTCTATCAAAACGGTCTCTCTGTTTAGCATGATACATGCTTTCATCAGGTGCTGTAAGAACTATGTACATGCTTATTTTCTTTATTCTTCCATGACAATGACATCATGCGCTTTCTACTTTGCACGATGAGGAGGCTGTCTCCAGTCTAGGACTTTGTTTCAACTTTTGTTTTGGTCTTAGTCAGTTTTTGAGCTGATAACGTTTTTCCTTTTCAAATTTCTTGCATTTCTAGGATCTCGTCCTAGTTTTTGATTGATAACTTATGATATTAAATATAAGTGGCATGTGGGTGTTGGAGTCACTTAATAGTAAGTTGATTCTCAAAGTATTATCTGACTGCAGGACATATCACCTGAGTATTTCTTTGCTGGTGTATGTTGCGGTGGTCTAATAACTCTTCCTATTCAGGTATTAGAATTCTACCAATATTCAAATGCAAGCCTTGTTTTCTTTGATAATAAAGACATTTTTTTTACTGTTCAGGCTGCTGTTGGCAAAATCAGGGATTTAGTTTAAATCAAAGAAATATAAGCACTTTCTAGTTGTTTTTTACATCTATCAGCTGATGCATTCTTCTGCCTCCAACTGCAGTTGGCTATTGGATTCTTAATGAGAGAGCGCCCAGTCGTTGCCCTTGCAACTGTTGCAACTATAGTGGTATGCACCGTGATCTTGGTATATAAGACTGGATTTAAATCTGTATTGCCATCTTAGATTATGGAAAGAATCTGCCATTATACAGGGAATTTGGACTATCTTCCCATATGCTGTGGCTGGTTTGACTGCAGTATTCCTGTACCTGCGACAAAGCTGGTCGAGCTAGCTTCCTTCATATTCTTCCAGGTTCGTGATCATAATACCCTTGTGGATACCTTGGAAGTCATTAGGATGTGATTGAATGGTTTTGCAACAGTTTGTTGAACAACCATCCATGAGTCCATCTATTGCCTTTGTATGAAAAGGTTTACAGATTGGACTTGTTCATAGACTATAGCACAGGATTATGTATGGATTGGAAAATAATTTGCTCAATAATGATCTTCTTCCCATGTAACTTGGCATTGCCTTATCTATAACCAAAGAGCCTAGAGATTGACGCTATTCAATAAGCATTAGATACTTACTCTGCCCGAGTTCTGATTGATGAACAAACTTACAGTTAAGGTTTTTCACCACATCTCATTGAATATTTTATAGTTCCTGTTTCTCTGAATGTTAGTGGAGAATATAACTTGGTTAAAACATCTATAATCTTCAACTGTAAAGCACATTCATCAAGTTGACTATAGATGGAGAATCACCTGCTCAAACTTTCACTATGGCCATAGCCATTAGGGGGGTGAAGTGAACTAGTGAAGCAGGGTAAAATCCTCATAATATAGCATAAGGATAAAATTTGATCACAGAAATCGTGTTATGAAATATATTTGTATGTATACATTAATACTGAGTACAACATTCATGAGATAATTTATGGTTTCACGCCTAAAACTAAGCCAAGATAATAATAATAAAAATTTATGATACATCATTACCTCAATACATTAATCTTGAACTAATTCACAAGTCCACCTGATGCAAGATATGAAAGCTGAAGACTGTAGGCTTCTTTCAGCTCAGACAATACTTCTGCAATGCTAGGCCTCCGGAGAGCATCTCTCTCAACAGACCTTGAAGCAATAAGAGCTGCTCTTCTGATGCTCTCTGCATCAAATGACCCCTTTATGCTATCATCCACTATCTCAAAAGCACCTGCCTGCAAGTATGGCTTCGCCTGCAATTGGGATTCTGATCAGGATAGGGATGGAGAGACTTAAAATGTTCATTTTCATTGAGCAGAGAGAAAAATAGCTCAGGCAGAATCCAGGTTTGATGGCTTGTTTCTCCTCTTTTCATGAATTAGTAAGAGCCAAGACATTTTCATAGAAAGAGTAAGATTTTCTTTACCCATAAAACCAAGTTGTAGGAATCTGGAGTGCCTGAGTGCGTGAGTGGTTCTCTGCCACATATGAGCTCAAGAAGAACAACCCCAAAACTATAGACATCACTCTTTTCTGTTAGTTGCCTAGTGGAATAATACCTGCATAACACAGCAAACACCGAGATTGAGAATGAGGTAAAAGAGTATCAAGAATCAATCAAACAGAAATCCTTAGAGCGTACTCTGGATCTAGATAGCCAACAGTGCCTTTCACAACAGTTGTGACATGAGTTGCATCAGCCTGAGTCATTTGCTTAGAGAGGCCAAAATCAGAGACCTTAGCATTCATGTCTGAATCCAAAAGAATATTGCTACTCTTTATATCTCTGTGTATGATCCGCGGATCACTTCCATTATGTAAGTAATCCAATCCTGCATTGGATAAAATTAAATTAGCTAATACATATTTCACATCTTTAGACTGATTCCTCACAGTTCCAACTTTATATTACCTTTGGCAGCATCAACTGCAATTTTCAGTCTCCGAACCCAGCTTAACGTAATTCTTTTGCTGTTTGCACCTGGAACAGTAGTTGTCTTGTCACAACTCAATGCATTCAGAGAAGAAATCATACAAAAACTCAGGGTCTTACTATACCATAAAGGTTATCAGCCAATGATCCACCAGGTAAATATTCATAAACCAATATTTGCTGCTTTGAATCCTGACAGAATCCTTCCAAAGAAACTAGATTTTGGTGCCGAATTTGAGATAGAAGCAACACCTAAGCAATTAGTCAAGAACTTCATAATCAGGTTAAGGCTAGGACTATCTAAGGAAAATATGTGTAGGAAGTAGAGCAGTAGCAGACCTCATTGATGAAAGAATCAGCCCCAAGTTGAGTTTTATCAGACCGCACTTTAACAGCTACTTGCTTTCCATCAGGAAGCTTCCCCAGAAAAACTGATCCAAAACTCCCACGGCCTATAATTTCCTTGAAGTTGTTTGTGGCTGCTTTAATTTCTTTGTAGGAAAATACTTTTGCAGCATTCCAATTCCTTATTTCAATCCCAGAACCTATTAAGTGGAGAAAATGTTTGCATTTAAGAATATAAGCAGCAGCAGAAACATTGAAAAAATAAGGACCCTTCTTTCTTACCTTCATTTTTCATACTTGATTTAAACGTGACTTCAGATTCCTTTCTCCTCCTCCTCATGAGAAGAAGTACAGAAACTGAAACAAGTACCAAAGCAACTGCAACTCCTCCAACTACAACAACTAGTATAATTGCTATGTGTTTGTGGCTCTTGTGTTTTCTTGGGGTGAAGACAGTGACTTGTGGAGTCTCAATTGTGCTTGAGTAATCATTGCATGTTGCCATGGAGAAGGACAAGCAGAGATTCCCTGATGCTCTGCAGAAGTAATTTTTGATGCATTAAAGAGTGAATTTAGAATAACAGATGCATATAAGATGACGAAAATTCGAATTCCTTCCTACCTGACTTCCAAACTTTCCCTGTTCAATGATTGTGGAAGGGGTCCTTGTAGTTTGTTATTTTCTAGATTTCTGGATGTTGTTGCATCATCAAAATCAAACCCAAAAGTTTTAGCAGTTAACAGGCTGTTACTTTAACTAGTTGGAATAAACTATGAGCACAAAATACCAAGAATTCTCACTCACAATAATTGAAGGTCCTTCAATTCTCCCAAGCTGTCTGGAACTGCTCCCTGCAGACTGTTGTTTTGCAAGTCCCTTTTCACACAAAATGGAGGTAATACTTTCATATCCATATATATTTGACAATCCATGAATAAACTGTTTTGAGTTAAGTTCAATGGAAACTCACAGAACTTGAAGATTTACTAAGTCTTCTAACTCAGAACCAAAGGAAGTTAGCCGGTTGAAGCTCAGGTTCCTGCAATATTTATTTTATTCCCAGCAATAGTTATTTGAAATTCTCTCTCTGAAACAATTTACATAATTATAGATCTCTAGAGTTCGTAATGTTACAGTTTCTCAAGCTGTTGCAGGCTACCAAGGTACTGTATTTCTCCAGTCAATGATGTATTATGCAAATCCCTGCAAGCAAATCATGATCATGGAGACCTCAATGGGAAGGTTTCAGAGGATGGATGATCCAGTGGGTAAAATTCATGAAAAATAAAGGGAAGATCAATCCTACAGGTTTTTAAGGTCCAGAAGATCACCAAAAGTGGGAGTAATTGATCTCATTTTCATGCCGGAAAGTTCCCTGCACAGGTTAAAAAAAATTGTTGGCATCAATGTAACTTCAAAAATCAAAGGAAAAAAATGGTGTCCTTGCCATGGATGTGTACATACAATGAAGTAACACGGTTTCCTTCACATGTTATATGTTCCCAGGTTCTCGGAGAACAGGGATCATCTTCCCACCCCAGATCCCAACCAGTGGACTGCTGAATAACCTGAAGAGCAGAGACTGCACAAACAAAAGAAAAATAAACATTTCAGTGCAGAAAAAGTTCAAATCACACAAAATCAAAGATCATATTCTCAATTTTTTCAACCTGTGGTGGATGAAGTTTCTGGTGGGATATCAAGAATTTGATACACTTCAAGTGCATTTATGAGTGGGTAATAGTTGATAGTCTTCAATGTAAGATTCAAGCTTTTGGTTCCCCTCATTGTGAAGAACAAACCATTTACCTCCCCACGGTTTACAACGTAGTTTGATTCCACAAGTCCGCCATTGATCAGTATATCAAATGCAGGGGATACCGGAAGAATCCCAGCAAAGTAAAGCATAACATGGTAATCTCCTGGACTTGTATCATCAAGAGGCAAACTGTATGTCAAGTCAGCCCACCTTACTAAAACCCTTGCAGTCTGAAGAACAGCCATGGGAGGATTCTCTGTCAGATTTGACCAATGAAAACTGCTCTGTAAGTTAAAACCAGCTGATACATGAAATGGGCTGTAGTCTTTATCAGGATCCCAGATTCTATCGTACTGGTCAAGAGGA
This sequence comes from Cynanchum wilfordii, assembly GCA_025388415.1. Classification (NCBI taxonomy): domain Eukaryota; kingdom Viridiplantae; phylum Streptophyta; class Magnoliopsida; order Gentianales; family Apocynaceae; genus Cynanchum; species Cynanchum wilfordii. The sequence continues at coordinate 96,846 of JAHSUH010000487.1, forward strand.
TACCTAACACAAGAAGATCAATCAAACTCCAAAATTCAGGTTAAAAAAAGGAAGAAGAAGAAGGGATTTTTTCTTTTACCTCAATGATCCGTCAATGTATCCACTGTTAATCCGATACGATTTCCTGAGTAATTTACTGGGAAAATCAGCTAGGGAAATAATACTGTAAGCGCCTTGAGGAAGTGGACGGAGTTCGATGGTGGAAATTACAGGAAATCCTCCACCAAATATAGAATGGAGACAGAGAAGGAGAATGTCTTTATCAACAGGCCATATGAATTCTTCAATCCATGGATCCACATTAGCAAGATTTACAGTAGTAGTGATAGCTCTCCCAAGAGAAACAGAAAATGAAGGGGGTTTATTGAACCCATCATAATTCTTGTACACAAATTGGGTTCTAACAAGAACCAAGGATGATGATGCATTATTATTATTATTACTGTTATTATTATTGTTGTTATTTAAAGGTAGCTTATAACACTTCCTTTTAAGAGAATCAGGGAAGAACCGAACCGGGAAACGGCGGCGACCACCACCACCACCAACCTCGAGATAATCAACGGTTGTAACATTGCCAACGTTAATATAAGCAGCATCTGGTATCCATGAAATATTATTTGATGAATCAACATAACCCTCTGCTTCACCGCACAATAAGCTCAGAAAACCTGCTCAAATAATGTTTTTCATATCAGTGGAAAAGACAAGCAAATTTTAACAAGAGAGTAGACAAAAAGAGTGAGGAAATGTGTACCATCTTGATCACAGAAAGCGACGCCTATGATGAATCCAGTAAGAAGTAAAAACCAGAAGCAGTTACTTATCCACAGGTCCATGAAAAGGAAATAATCAGACAAAACCCAACTTTGCTTTATATATATATATATATATATATATGTATGTGTGTGTATGTATGTATAGGAGAGTGTGTTAAAGTTGTGTTTAGAAACAGGGTGTAGAAGATGACCTGGGATTGATCATTTTGGAGGATTCAAGAATGTGGGAATGGTTGAATTTGACAAGCAGAAAGAAGGATCAAGAGAGAATGGGACAGAATCAGAAATGGGCTACTGGTTAGCGGTTGGGAAAGTGAGAAAAAACAATTTGAGTAGAGTAGAGTATAAGGAGTGATATTGACTTTTGATTGTGTCTCCAACGGCATGAAAATAAAGGAAAGACATGAGAACTGTAGCAAGAAGAATGATAATGGATCATGATGATCATTGTTTATCTATTTATCTGAATAATTAAGAGCATAATAGACACTAACAAATTTATTAATTTGTAATTTAAAGTCTCGAGTTCAAGTTTTATATTTATATTTAAATTGATTATTAGATATAATTAGATTGTAGAAATGTAAAACATTTTGAGACATTAACTCTATAGTGTTCTGAGTTGATGATGCATAGGATGCTTGGAAGTCCAGCATTCTAAGTAATGATTGAGCTTTAGTCTGCTTTTTTTATTATTATTATTATTTATTTTATTTTTAATTTTGGGCTGTGATTGACTGCCGATGATTATGATTAGTTAGTTATCTTCCTGATCAAGGGATTTAAAAACAAAACTTATGATGAACAAAAGTTCAGTTAGTCAAAAGCCTAAAGAGGATCAGAATTCAACGACAGATCATAGCTTTAGTGTGTTATTTTCTTTTCCATATCCATACAAGTTCTTCACTAAATTACAAAAAAAAAAAAAAAATCTTATTTAACCAACTCCATGATTCCAAAATTAGAAAATACAACATGCATATCCTAGTTTTTATACTATAGCAACTCTAAGCCAAACTTATATTTAAACTAATTTCTAATCGAGTCAAAATATCTCTTATGAGAGAAATTCTACCTTAAGATCGTACATATACTACATTTTCCTTTGTATTTTTCTCCCCTATCTTCCTCTTATAAATACTGCTCATGAATATAAAGGGTATATAAGAACATAATTATTTAACTTTTTATTAAAAACTACATTTTTTTTTTTAGCTTAGACACAGGATATCTGAGTCTCAAGCTATGAAAAGACATATTTAAACCAAATTTATATTAGACTAATCAATATTTGAGCCGAGTTAATCCCTTTCAAGCTCTGGCCCTAAACTTTAAACAATTGTATACATAATTTGAACCTCCAACCCCACTTTAATTACAACTCACCTACACCTTGAAGTTATATTAAAAACTACCATAATAATGAAAACTTTATCCCGTACGTGATATTCGTGAATTCATGGGAAAATACAAAAGTACGTGTAGATCTAATGGTGTAAAAATTGCATGCCATAGAATCCTAAAGAATTTAAGGGGGGAAGACAAAATATTTCAGGTGAAGAATTTTTCTTCTGCTCAACACTAGTGTAAAACAAAATGGAAGCCCATTCAAGCCATCAAAACATGATATAATAAAGAAACGGTGAACAAACTCTTAAATATGTGGAGTATAAAGATTATGCTACAAAAAAAGTAGTCAAATGCAAAGGTCTCTATTAAAATTTCATGGTGGAGAGGAGATGCTTTCGCATAAGAAACAAAAAGAAACTCTCAGCTATCCAAAATTTAGATAATATAGCAGTAGGCTATTGATACACAACTTCTACCATTCGAGAAGTAGAAGTTTCTGGCCATGACACAATACCTTACCATCTATTGAAATTCAATACACAGGCCAGCGCCCCTAATACTTGATGGAGGCAATAACCTCAGATTGAGGACCAAGTTTCTCATCGGCCACCTTTTCTGCTTTAACCCTCAATCTTTTCAACAGCTTCTTCCTCTCATATACTGCTTGGGCTCTCTCCTTCCTCTTGTCCTCTAGCTCCTGTTGAGGAATCAACCAGTTACAAGAACTTAGATTAATAGGTATTAAGGATTTTCTATCATTTGAGAATCTGGAACAATGTTATAAGAATTGATTTCTTTGATTGACAGTAGATTTCTAATTCTTTATTGGAAATGACTAAGCAAAACTTATATTTAAGTAAGTCATGTCAGACTCTGTAAGATAACAATACCTTCTAAAGACAATGTAGGACCAAATTATTGCAGCCACCACAGAAGATGAAACACATACGGCAATTTTAATGAAATTTTCATCTCTATCAAGGATGGATTGTGATGCTTTTTCTCTTTCCTACTTTCTCACTTGTCTCACTTATTGCTTATAGGGCAGGATACCACTTTCTAGGGCCTCCAAAGGCAGCTTAATGCCTAAACGATCAAGGACGAATTTCCCTAAAGCAGCAGTAGTAATCTATTCTCTGCAATCAGGGGGGACTCCTAACTCGTAATTTAAAATTAAAAGATCTAGAGCATAGCCTCATGTAACCTATATTTCAACATTAGACATGGAGCAAATATACGGTGAACTAAAATCTTGCCAAAAGATTATATATCAGAATGCTATCAAAGCTCATACTCACTACCAAGAGGATCAAGCGTCAGTAAATTTATCATGATTGACTACTCAGTTCTCAGAAGAAATTATATGAACAATTGGAAATATGGAATAAATAAATACATAAAAATAAGGACTTGTCAAGATCACAAGTAAAACGAAAAGATACAAATAAAATAAAACATCATAAGAAACAGCTAAATTCTTACCCTGATAGTATCTGCATGATTCCACCCAACCTCAGATGAAAGTCTGCCCAACAAACAGTATTTATGACCAGCCTGGAGCCTCAAAACCCTAATTTTTTGTTCACAAATAATTGAATCAGTGAAGATAAGAAACAAGGAATCATCTGAACTTCAGCAGCAAAATAAGATGTAAAGTACACTTTCTATTTACTTTCTAATGGAACGCTTGATCTTTCAATCCGACACAACTTAAAGTGAATTTCTGAATAAAACCAAATAAAAAACAAATTATAGGACTTACTTAAGAGCATCAGGGATAACCATTCTCTTCTTCTTATCATACGGTGGTGGAACACCCTCGAACACCTTCAACCTAGCCAAAGCAGCTGCTCCTCTCTTAGTCTTGTGAGGAATCATCCTATAAAAACAAAAATACAGGATCAGTTCACGATCTAATGGCAGCAATTATAATATGAAAATTATATCTACAAGAATAAGCTGAACAGACCCCCGGATTGTGCGCCAGAGAATCTTAGAGGGGGCACGGAAGTGGATAGGTCCATGAGAAGGTTTGGTGTTCATGCGCTTGCGAAGAAAACGAAGGTACTTCATCTTCTGACGGACGAGACCGCCGGAGAGACAAATCTCCTCGCATCGTACCACAACTACACGCTGCCCGTTAAGCAACTCCTTGGCCAATATGGACGCCAACCGCCCCAACATGTGGTGGCGCGCATCCACAATCACTTTTTCTGCAGAAATACCCGATCCCGACACCATCTTCGGCTCTTTCCTCCTTGCTTTCCTATGGACTCTGCTCACAGCTCGATAGGGAAAACTGAAAAGAGTCTGTGAGTCGTTTATGTTTACGTTTTAGGGTTTCTAAAGTTTACAGGTTCAGTATTGGGCTTTCTTTGGAATTTCAAATTGGGCTTAATCGTTAAAAATATTTCGCCTTTTTTCGCCAATAATTATTTGGGCTTCAAAACTGAATAAAAAATGGTAACCTAATTTGGAATGGTTATCCTTACTTACTAGATGCCGATATTTAGTTGGTCAAGTAAGAGGTGCTCAGCCAAATATAATTTTATATGGTGTTTTCAATCAAATATTATAATATTAGGAGTTTCCTCTTATTGATTTCTCTCGGATTAATTTATGAGAATATCTAGCTACCAAAACGTATGACGGAGTAATTGTTCACTTCATTTCTTAACTATGATATTAGGAGTTCGAACTAATAGGAGTAGAACACGTTTTGTAGCAGCCAGTCATTTATCTTCAACTAGAGAACACCTACAACGAGTCATTACTGTTGACTCTAGATATCTTCGATTAGACAAAAATAATAATAATAATATTTTTGACAATACACAAAAGTTAGTAAGTGACTTATAAACGGTAAGAATCACAAATTATAAGTACTATATAAGAGTTTGAGTGAGATCTTTTTCCGTACAAGAACTAAATTATGTGGGGACAATTCAAATTAGTCGTAGTCGTGAAGCTTCAAACACAAATGTGGTTAAATAAGTTCACTTGCTTGTTAAACCAGATATCTTGTGTTGGATTATTATATTAAATAAAAGTAAGGTTTTTATTTTATTTCATTTTTTAAAGAAATACATATATATATATATATATATTGTAGGGTGGTAGAGATGGTTATGACTACCCACCAATATTTAAAGCATAATGAATAATATAGGATGAAATGCAGCAATATGAGATTCTGATCAACATTCATCACCTACCCCTTCCCCTTCAAGTTTTCTTCTCTTCTTCCAACCAATTATTTTAGGTCAAAAAAATAATCAATTTCCATGTCACAACAATACTACTATTTTTTTCTAAAATTATACTTTGTATTAATCAATTTAAGGCCCCCATTATAAAATTTGTAAAAAAAAAATTGACTAAATAATTCTATATCTCAAAATTAGGGTTATATATATATATATATATGTCTCAAACATTAACTTAAATTTGATTGGATCATAATTTTGGGATTATCGATTATAAAAAAATATATTTAATCTAATCAAGCTGCTCTACATTTATTATGAGGTTTACTTGTAACCGCCATTTTTGTACCTAACTCGATTTTTAAATTTTTATTATAAAAAAAATGAAAATAATGACCTAATTTTAAGGTTTTTGATTTTTTTTATTTGTTTTATTTTATTCAAAATTTAAAAATCTTTCGCAAACAATTGATGAATAATTTTTTTTTCTTATGGTACGGGTGTTTTGGGTGGGTCCCATCACTGAGGGGCGGCACATTCAAGTCATTTCATGTCCGGACTAATCCTGTTTGTTGATTTGTAGTACCTCGTTGGGTGAGACAGCTGGCCAGAGGATTTAACATTTTTCTATACTCAAACCAGAATTTGAAACCCGAATAATTGGTTAAGGGATGAGAGCCTCTATCGCTCCACTACATATCTCTAATTGAATAATTTTTTTTGTTTCCCCCAAAAATAATGTTATTTGCTTTACGTTATCACGGTGCATCACTCACAAAGAGGGTAAGATAGAAATAAAAATAATAATAAAAAGATTGTGAAAGGTCAAAAGTGGTATTGCAAATTTTAGAATATCAAAAAAGGTTAAAATTGTGACTGTTGTAAAAGTATAAAGTGTAAGCATAATAATTATACAATTAAAATATATAAAAGGGTAAGATTGTAAAAGACCTTTATAAATTCACATTTTTTTTCACCTTCTTCCTTGATGGCAAACAACCAAAATAAAAAAGGTTGGTTGGATCCTATGTGATTTTCACAAATAATATATATATATATATATATATGAATTTTAATGTTTTCAATGCAATTATGTTAATAATCATATGAGTTTTGTTTAAATAAAATTGTGAAATTAGTTATTTAAAATTTAATGTTAGATTTTTCTCTAGCAAAGAAATTGCAAGTTTTAGGTTGATAGGTCGGGTTGTGACAATTGGTATTAAAGTAGGTAATTTGTATTATGAAAACTAAATATTACACAGACATAGGTGTGAGCGGTGAAATTCAAATGTCTATTGATTAATTTTGAAAAAAGATCAATTATGTTCGATTGGACTTAAGAAGACGCTATACTTTAAGCAGGTATATAAAAATATAAAAATAGTACCAATTAAATGACCGTAATTTGTCATATCTATAATTATGACACGAACTTTTGGATCATACCTATAAAAAATACATCGTGATATAAAGTATATATAAGCAGTAGTGTGGTTGGCACAGCCCATCACTCTTTGATCTTCTCCCCTCCTCCACCTCGCTCGCTCACCAACCCCGTATCCACTTTGAATCTACTCTCATATATTGAGTCCCCCACCAACTACACCTTCCTCCCACAATCTCTCTCTCTCTCCATACGCCACAATCCTCTAAAGCGCACTCCTTTGATTTGGAGAAAAAGGTGTAATTGCATCAAGAATCTCTTGGGTTCATTGCATAGATGGGTGGTGAAGGGAAAGTTTACACCTTGGCACAGGTTTCTGAACACAACCACGCTAAGGATTGTTGGCTTGTTATCGATGGAAAGGTACATCATATATATATATATGTATACATTTAAATGTTGAATTGCGTTTAATTTTTATGAGGTTTTTTTTTTTTTTTTTTTGTTTTGTTGTTGTTCTTGAATTTTGATCGAATAGATCTGTCAAAAAGTTTGATCTTTGTTGGGCGCTTCTTTCCGACAGTCGTAAAACTAGTTCTGCCTTCTGAAATTCTTACCAATGTGCTGAGAAATTGACTACTTGCAATATTATTAGAATTGTTTTCCTAGATCTTTATGATTGATATGCTTATTTGGGATGGGTTTGTCAAGATTGATAGGATAGGACTTGTTTTTTTGCTTGTCTTTAGTAAGTACATACATTGATCCGGGAAGGTGGGTTTATCTTGAAATTATTATTAGATCTATTTGGTTTGATTTAACCAAACTGTTCTTTCTAGTTTAGTTTTTCAATATGTAATTGCCCTAATTTTGTTTTATATTGTTGGCCCTTTTCTGCAAGTTTCTGAATTGTTCAAGTTTCAAGGATTCAGATCCTCGTCCTATTATGAAACAAGATGCCATTTTTCCTTAACTTCAAGAGAATACACTATGCCTGGATGCTATTCTAGACATTATTTGATAGAATATGTGAAAATTGGTTGAATTGAAATTGTAATTGGAATTGGATTGTCATTCAATCAAGTATAATATTAAGCTTTTTTATCTGTTTTTGGCTATGTTTTGATTAGGTATATGATGTGACAAAGTTCTTGGAAGACCATCCTGGTGGTGACGAAGTTTTGTTGTCTGCAACAGGTACATTACATACGTTCTTGTATCGTTGGGAATTCTGGTGTCTTGAAACCATGTTTAGTCATTTTTAATGATGTCTTGAATTGCAGGTAAAGATGCAACTGATGATTTTGAGGATGTCGGGCATAGTAGCAGCGCAAGAGCAATGATGGATGAGATGTATGTCGGAGAAATAGATTCATCAACCATCCCTGCAAAGACTAAATACACTCCTCCTAAGCAACCACATTACAACCAGGACAAAACATCAGAGTTTATTATCAAGCTTCTCCAATTCTTGGTTCCTTTGATCATACTTGGTGTGGCTGTTGGCATCCGTTTCTATACCAAATCATCTACTTGAAAATCTTCATTATATAATATATATATATATATATATATATAATGAGAACATCATCCATCTATCCATAAATATAAGATCACCATATTGAGAAATCCCCTTGTTGGTAAGTGTTTGAAAAAAAATTGTTAGAGATCAGGGGAGTGTAGGATGCTTTTTAACTTTGTCTTGTTTCTTCTTTTTTTCTTTTCTGTTTTTGTAATTTTTAATGTGAATTAGTGATCTTATGAATTTCGGTATTATTTTTTTAATCTACAGTTCTTTTTCTTCAGGCCACTATGCAAGATTTTTTCCATTGTTTTTAGAATTCTTTGATTGCAGATGCTGTTTTTCATCCCCATTTTACATTCTGGTTTATGGTTCTGGATATTTTTTGACATTTGTTGGGGAATGTCTTTGATGTAAACAAAATTTGTCACTGTTTTGACTGTTTTGATTAATCCGACTTAATTTTGAGCTGTGATTGCAGCGTCAAATTTTTATGGAATTAATGTTAAAACTCATTGATTGGATTAAGAAAGATTAAGAAAGAATATAAGTTAACCGCATTATATTAATGTTATATATACCTTATCCGGTATTTATTTTTGGATCTGTTAGAAATTTTATATTACAGTTCTTTGAATACTTTATAACAATTGATATATATATTTACGTTTTTTTTAAAAAAAATTAAAAAATAAATGTATATATTTTTATTTTTTGAGGTGGTATCTCATGCCCTTCTGGCCCAACAATGCGGGTAATGCCGGTGAAGTTTAAACCATTAAACTCTTGACAAACCAAGAGGTAAGAGAAAAACTCTTAAATCAATAGTCAAGAAAGATTTAAACCCTCAACCAAAAGGGTGAAGAAGAAATTCCTAGATCATTAGGTCAGGAGAGAAACTTCAAATGTATTATATATATATATATATATATAGAGAGAGAGAGAGAGAGAGAGAGAGAGAGTAAGTTAGTTACATATATTAAAATAAACAAGATATAGTTTTAGTTGTTTTTTGTGATTTCCAATTTACCGCATATGACTATTACAAAACCTCAGTTTTGAGTCGCCAATAGTATTTCTAGAAAGGATAAAGTTAAGAACAAGAAGATTGTCCAGTTTTCCATATTATGTATAACTCAAAGAATATCTTAGAATAAAATAAACATTCTGAGAGGTCACTTGAAATTTCAAAAACAATTGTAATTTAACCATAATTGCTCAATCATATCTATTTCCTAGAACAATGTTTTCCATATCCTCCAAAATACAACCTTTGTTTTCACCGTCAGGTTTTTGGATTTTTCTTGTAAGAAAAAAAAGGTTATAAGAAGAACTTCGTGTGCTTCATTCTTTTCCTCCTCTCCCCCTTTGAACACTTCAAATTTTGATCCGAAAACAAAAAAGAAAAATATGGGAATTTCATCAAGAGAGAATGGGGTGTTAAAGCTTGTCCATCCAGGAAGACATGTGGAAACTCATACAGTACCTATAACTGCTGCTGAGATCTTGAAAAAGTATCCCAGACATTGCATTGCTAGGCCTGATGTTTTCAGGTTTCCATGGATTGTTGTTCGACCTGAATCTGTTTTGCATCCGGGCAAAGTTTTCTACCTTGTCCCACATCACACTCTCTATACTTTGTTAAAGAGTCATGGGAAAAGAAACCAACCTGATTCTAGAGAGAACCGGTTTTCAAGAAATGATGATCCCCCTCCTCCTCATCATCATCATCAAAATCATCAATGTCTTCGTGGACAGAACTCACAGATCAAGTGCTGGGGAGGTATCACCCCTAAGCAATGTAAGCGCCATCAGCATGAGAGCAGAAATTGGAGAAGGTTGCAAAATGTGCTGTTTCAGGACAGAACAAACAGGCGCGATCAATATCATGATCGTGATTCTGAAGGTTATCAGAGTGACACATCTTATGTCAATGCATGGGATCAGATTAGTGATAGACTCAGAAAACTTCAGCTTACAACATCATATCATGCACCACCAACATTTGATGATGATAGTCTTGACAATTTTCACCCAAGGAGACGACGAAACTCTGCAGCTGAGATTGTCCCTTCAACATTGGATATAGTCAGCCATGGAGTAGGAGGAGGAAGAGGAAGAGGCACTCACCTGCACCAGCACCATATGAGGAATTCAGAAGCACGTACTAAGTTAAAATCTTGTTTCAGAAAACAGGACAGTACCCGAAAGTTGCTCAATCTCAGGGTGACTTTTGGGCGGCCAATTCTTATTCCTTTTAGTCCACCTGAAAATGCAAGTCTTGTTGTTTAGGCTGCTTGCTTAACTGCTTTGACAGACTTTGCAATTATTCAGACGGGCTCCAAAAATTATTCCTTGTTTTCCTGTTAATTTTTGCCAATTACAGCAGATGTCAATTTTGATAAATAACAGAACCTGTTCTAAGCTTCTTCTTCCTGCTCCTATGGAGTAGTTCATCCAGGTTAGATTTAAATAGCAATTTTTGTCAGTAAATAAGAACTAGATCAAGATGAGAAGAAAAAGTAATCCTGTTGAGACAAGAACATGGCATCTGTTAATTACAATGGTAATTTAGAAAAGAAGTATCTTTTTTTCCTCACAACAAAATTAACATTATATATGCAATAATATATAGCAATGAGGATAATTTCATGTGTTTACATCAGAAAGTTTTCTCCTATAAAAGATGATACAGAGAAGTCAAAACTTCTTGGAACTTAAAGAGCTACTATTAAAATACAAACTCCTAAAGTCCCACAGCTTATTTACAAGGTGGGAAAATGGAAACAATAAAAGAAATGTGGAAAACATAAAAGGGAGAAACTATTAATCTTTAAAGACGCAAGAAAAAAAAAAAAACAAGAGAAAACCCATACAGGTACAGACAATTTTTTTTAGTTACCTAAGATGTGGGAATTTCATGTTCTCTCAGTTAGCTTGGAGTCAGTTCTTTGTGACTGCTTTGATGGGGAACTTGATCCTCTTGAAGAACTATGGCCAAAAAGATTCAATTTGCCAATCTTCCTTGAGAAGGAAGTCATGAATTTTCGAGAATTAGATCTTTCCATATTTTTCTTCATACAAACATGTTCTTTCTCTAAATCATTCAATCTCATCCGCAACCTTGCTAGTTCAAGTTTTAGTTCTCTGTTCTCTCGTCTCAGTGATGCGTAGTTGTCCCGAGGAGACATTGCAGCACTAAGAGCACCACTGCTAATTCGCCACGATTGGTGAATTGGCTTGTGGTCCTCTTCCGGATAAGAGCAGAACAGGGCATTTCGTAGCCTCAATTGCTCAAAGTAAAGCACTTGGACAATTGATTGGAGGGGAAGACGTTCATTTTGTGCAGCGTGTGCACCGGCTTCTTGTGAAAGTTTTTGGAAATCAATCAGTTTGCTTAGCTTTCTCCTGTCTGGATCTAATAAACCTGGATGAGACTGCAAAACAAATACACAACTACAAGCAGTCAAATGACCATATATATATATATATTATCCAAGAACAACTAAAAATAACAAGAAAAGAAAAATGGAAGTACTTACTTTGAGATAAACATCAATAGCTCGATACAGACCATCATGAACTGTACGAGCATGTGCTGGTAAAGATTCTGCAATAGCTATGAATTTGTTGAGTTTGAGATTGGTATCAGGTGCAATTTCTGCAAGGTAATTGTCCACCAGCTTTGAGACCTTAAATAGTGCAGTTTGGGAAGGTGAAGAAGGACTATCGGAGTCAAAAACTGAGGCATCTTCCAACTCTTCCTCACTGTCATCCTGCTGAGAAAAATTTACCAAGATTCTATGCACCGTGTCAATATCAAAAAGTGTATCACCGGAGTGGCGAAAGGAAGGAATTAAGAGATCATCTAGAGTAGCTATGTCTAGTTGGGATCCTATCCGCCTCTCGAGATCAAGCCTACAACCAACAGAGCAGTCAAGCATCACTGCACTTCTCAGCAGACCAAAGAGGAAAGCTATGGGAACAGCAAATTTTTCAACAGGCAGGAGGCTAACAACTGTCTCAACAACAAGCCTTTCGTGCACATTTGAACCAGAGACAATATCAACTTTTGTCTGGTTGGATGGATTCCATAAGCTGGATTTTTTAGTCAATTCCTTCTGTGCATAGTTCACAAGTGATGCCCCAATACTCTCGGGTCTAACACCTCGACATTTCATTGCTGTCATGACTCTCTGATACAAGTCAATCCGAAGAACTGATAAGTCTTCTATCCACCAATCTCCTTCGCATTTGGCCTGCCTACTCATGTGGAGTCTTCCAGAGCTACTGTACTCAAGGCGTGAGAAGCTGGAAGCAATTTGCTCTACGCAAGCTTTTGATGCTATGGCATCAATGCATCTGGTCACAATTCTCAGCTCATCAGCAAGAGGAAGCAAATTTTCACATTGTTGAAGGACTTCCACACACATCTCGAGATTCTTACACACAATACTCTCCAGATATTCTTCAGCTCGAGAACCGAGATTGTTCTTCGAGAACTCCTCGGTCATCTCAAGGTAATCAGAAACACAACATAATTGAGCAACATTTGTTGCCGTGATCTCAAAATTCACACCGTAGCAGAATTTTGCAGCGAGCTCAAATGATTCAGAACCGCCTGGCAGACCAAGCAACTCGATTCTCGTTATATCCGAATCACGATTTTCTGCTACCAATTTCCTGATTCGTCCACTCCGTGAAACCAGAGGAAACTGCAACCAACAACAACAAACATCTCGGATCTTAATTTCCATTATTACACAGTAATAAAAAAAATGACAAAACATTGTTAGCAGTTCATTGATTGACGTCCCCTGTGCTTGAAGAATTCCAATCCATGGCGTTTATAAACAAAAAAAAAAAAAAAAAAAACAACAACGACAACTTGCTAATGAAGAAGAAGCAGTATAGAACCTTACCTTATGTAAGGAAAATGTAGTGCCAGTGACTTCAATTGTAATATCACTTGGAACATCTCGAAATACCCTGCAATAAATATACTCCCCAATGATCATCTACATATCAACAAAATTTACACCCATTTTTATCTAACAATTCACAAGCTAAAACAGTGTAAGATAAATCTCAACAGAATTCAACTAGTGATAAAACCGTTCCTCCGTATAAGAACTACAGAGAACATTCCTTCCAAAAAAAAAAAAATCAAAATAAAAAATATCAGTATGGTGGGGTGGTGGTGGCTAGAAATAACAAACCATTCACTGCAACGCTGCCGGGAACATTTTGCCAGCGGCAGCTGCTGGTGAAGCTTGTCCATTGGCGGAGTGCAGACGACAATCCACAACAGAAATGGGGGAAAAAAAATTGAGAATTAAGAAAACAAAAGAAAGTGTGGGGTTAAAAGAAGAAGAAGAAGGCTAAGAGAGGAAAGAGAGAGAGAGAGAGACAGAGAGTGAGACAGAAACCCAGGCGGAGATGTTGCTGTTGGTGGGAATCCTTTAGCCATTTTTTGTCAAACAGTTAAAATTAAATTTTTAAAATTTTTCTTTTTTTTTTTAATTTCAAAAAATAAATAAAATTGAAAAACCATAGATTGCAATCCTCCAAACGCACTGGGCCTTTCTAGTGGGTCATGATTTAGAGAGATTATAGAAGAAATGAATAAATAAATAAAAATCAATAATGATAAAAAATGCTTTTGCTTTTGTTTTTGTTTTTGCTTTTGCTCTTTTCATAATACATGCAGAAAGACGCGAAAAGATGGGGGAAGTTTTGTAACTTTGTTTCATTCATGTTTTCTTTGCAAAGGAGAATGAAAAGTCAAGAAAACAAACCGCTGCCTTCCTTCTCCCTCCTCCCTCCTCCCTCCTTTCCTTTTCTTATCCCTTTTACCCTTCTATTAAATAAAATTTTAAATCAAAATTCGTTTATTTAGTCTTTTAATTATTTATATTTTTCCGAATGAGTGTATAATTTTTTTTTATCCAAATAAAATTACTTTTTTTTTTTTATTAGATATATTAAATTTAAAATTCAACAAAATAAATATCTTTAAATTATATTTTGATCACGTATCAAAAAATAACATAATATTAACTAATTTTAATCGGAAAGATCAATTTGGAGGATAAAAATTAATTTATTTAAATTTAAGATTTTGGGTCTAACTTAAAAAAAATATAAATAATTAGAAGATTGAATGGGAATGTTTTAATTATAAAAAAAAAAAAGCGGGAAATAATAGGCAAATTGGCCAAATTCATCCCTTACATTATAAATTTTTTGCGATTTTATCCCTTTTTTTTTTTGGAAAATTTCATCCCTTACATTATAAATTTTGGCCAATTTCATCCTTTCTGTTAATTTTTTTTTTGTCAACCGTTAGTCAACTGTTATTTTTAAAAAAAAATTATTTTCTCAGGGGTAAAAATGTCATTTTACTATTTTTTTTTTTAAAAAAAAAAACCCAAAAACCTTAAAAATTTAAATTTTTCTTTTCGTTTCACATGACAAAAAAAAGTCAAATTGGCCAAAAAGTTCCCTTACATTATAAATATTTTGCGATTTCATCTCTTTTCTTTGTTTTTGGAAAACTTTATCCTTATCTTATAAATTTTGGCCAATTTTATCCTTTCTGTTAATTTTTTTGGTCAACTATTAGTCAACTTGTATATTTAAAAAAAATTATTATTTTCTCGGGGGTAAAAATGTCATTTTATTGTTTTAAAAAAAAACTAAAACCTTAAAATTTTTAATTTTTCTTTTAGTTTGACATGACAAGGAAAATTATCAATTTTAAAAATATACTTAATATCATATACTTAATAACAAAATAAATATCTTTAAATTATATTTTGATCACGTATCAAAAAATAACATAATATTAACTAATTTTAATCTGAAAGATCAATTTGGAGGATAAAAATTAATTTATTTAAATTTAAGATTTTGGGTCTAACTTAAAAAAAAATTTAAAAAAATATAAATAATTAGAAGATTGAATGGGAATGTTTTAATTATAAAAAAAAAAAAAGCGGGAAATAATATTTGACTGAAGAGTGTGAAATGAAAAAAGGCTTTTTCTTTTTGTTAGTATTATAATAGTAAAGTAAAATCCCCAAAAATTTTCACTTGAATTTAGCTGTCTGTTACTTATTTCTCTCTTTCTTTTCAATCTTTTACCATCACACTTTCGGCTTTTTTGTCTGATACTGATATCCTTTTTATAGTAATTTTTTTTTCCATAAGGATCTATATCCGAACTCATTCGAGTCGACTAATAATTCGAATTTAGAGCGAGTCAAAGATTAACTTTTAAATTCCTTTCAATCATGATTGTGGATATCGAACCGTGATTTTCCTACTAAGCTCACCTTTCATGCGTCACTAAGTCAATCAACAATTGGTTAGTAGCTATTTTTTTTTAAAAAAAAAAATCCCGTTATTTTAATTTTTTTTTTTTACCTACAAATAAAGTCTTCGGTCAACTAGTAAAAATATATCGTATCAACTTTGAAGGATTAGTGATTCCTCAAAAAAACTTTGAAGCATTAGTGGATTTTCGAATTATTTTTATTTAATAGTGTTGAATATATGATCATTCATTTCAATAATAATAATAATAATAATTTTATAATTAATTTATTTAAATAAAATATAATTTAATAATTAAATTGTCTAAATAAAAGTTCTAAGTACTTATAAACAAAAAAAAATTATATATATTAAGATTTAATTCTTCAAATGATGAAATATTTAATAATTTTTTTTTTGGGGTTTTGTTTGCCTTAAAAGTGTGACTTGTCAAGTGAGGAAGTTCGATATATGTTAAAAATGGTTTTATTTCGAGATTCGCAAGGTTCCTTCTCGGATAAGTTGATGATGATATTGGGTCACCAAAAAATTTTAGTCTTGGGAGTCTCCTCGAAGCCGCAATTTCAATTATGTATTGTAGTCTTAGAAGTATCTCTCCCACGAATTTCTCCCAAATTAGTAAATGAGGATATTAAGACACCAAAACAATTCAATCTTGGGAGTCTCCCTAGAGACGCAGTTCCAGTTATATATTGTAGTCTTGGAGAGTTTCCTCAAATCCGTAATTTCGGTTATATGTTATAATTTTAGAGTCTCTTTCCCACATATATCTCTCAAATTTGTCGATTTAATTATTTAAAATAATAATAAAAAGAGTTTGATGAAAAAATATGTGGGTTACGTTTGATGGCTTAAAAAATGTAATATAAAGACCAAACAATGATCATTGCTTGAGAAATGAGGAAGAATTTTATAAGTGTATATGTATGTATGTATATATATATATATATATATATATATATATATATATATATAATTTGATGAAATTTGTTTGTTTGATATGAAAAATGTATTTATTGTACAACCCCAAACATGATATCACACGGGAGGGAGTCTTCGTGGATCCAAAATTGACATACATTGTCTTCTAGACTAACCAACCCGACAAGACACGATACACAACTACTTGAGAGTATTTCTTTTATTATTATTAATTATTATAATTATGTCTATTTTGTATTACCCATCCAGTTGTTGATTTGAAATTTTAAATATATATATATATATATATATATTAGAAAAATTATTCAATCTAGTCCCTAAACTAGTTATTATTGACAATTTTGATTTGTTTATTGGTTAAACCATTTAATATTCAAAATCATTATTTTGATTAATTTAAATTCTATCTGAATTGTGCTTCGTAGAATCTAACTCTTAGACGATAGAAGACATAACCTTGATGCTCATTGCTCACACTTTTTGAATAATTAGAAAAATTAGTTAATTTGATCCCTGAACTAGGAAAATTCTTATGTTCAATCCTTCATTTATGTTTGTTCGAGTTGGTCTTTTTTTTTTTTTGAAATTTGAAACATTTTTGCCTCTATTATGTTTGGAACTCATGATCTTTAGATGTGATAACTATTTACGTTTGTTCGAGTTGGTATTACATCTTTAATTTCAAACTAATTGATTTTTTATCTATTTTTGATTTCTCCAAATTAGTCAATATTTGGTCACTTTTTTAGCACGTGACCAATACATTCATTAGACGTAAAGGGTTTTTTTTTTTTTTTTTCTAATCATGCTTTATAGACACAATTGTTATAATTAAAGATATTTATTTTATAAATTTTTAATTCAAGATATCAAAAAATGATAAAAAAAAATATATAGATGAAAATTATATGAAATAACGAAAATGTCCTTAAATTTAATAAAATGTACTTTTTATATGCTAAAAAGTTGTCGAATATTAATTAATTTAGATTAAAAGGACTATTTTTTAAAAAATAAAATAATAATAAATATTTATTTGAAATTAAAAATTTTATGACCAATTCGAAAACAATGTAAATAGACAAAATAAAATAAAAAAACATATTAAACTATTTTGTTTTTCAAATCAAATCGATCGCTTTAAAAAAAATTTAAGAATCAAATGTATTTTTTTTTTTTTGCTAGTTTATAATTATTTGTTAAGAAAATTTTTAAATTCAAATCGAAAAAAATATAAATATTTGTATTTATATTTCCAATTTCATCCATCAATTCCTAAACTTTATTGAAAAGATACGTGATTGGAATCTAATAAAATCGATCACTTGAAAAGAATAAAAAAAATAAATAAATAGTGTTTTTAATAATTGAATATTTATGAAGTAAATTGAATTGAATTTGGACCACGAAATGTTTTTATTTTGGTCGGTTAATGATTTGGACGGACAGAAACAACAAAAATAATTTAAAAATAATATATATATTTTTTTTCTTTTCTTGTATCTATGTTGAAATGAAAGAAAGTTGTAACAGATAGCTTGGAGTTGGTGTGCGAACTCTTTTAGCCCCAGGCGAATGATCGATGTTTCGAATCCTTGGGGGTTAGCATTTTGAATCCCTTGAAGTGGTTAGCGTCATGTTAAAAAAATTTTGGTCGGACCCTCGCTTTTGAGTAAGAGTAAAACTCTTAGCGTTCTCAGCGAACCCGGTTAGTCTCACCAAATAGGGTGGGAAACCGCGCCCCAAGTGGATATTAAAAAAAAAAAAAAAAGTCGTTACAAATTTTGCTGAAATTTAGCCTAAATGCAGTAAATCAAATCACTTTTCTTTGAAAGCCCATAACTTGATAATATATTTTTTTTTTTATATAAAAAAAAAAATATATATAATATATATATATACATAGAGATATTTTATTTATAACACAGTTTTTTGGACAAGTCTCAACTATGAGTAGTTTGGATTCCAGTAGATCTTTTATGCAAAGTAAACTCTTAAATATCAAATTTTAAAAAAATATTTTTTTAATTTGATATTTATCACGATTCTGACCCACAAACTAGTATCGTCACTATAGACCTAGTAACACACACAAAATCTATTACTTGGTGTTGATCCCTATTATATCAAATGGATAGTCGAGTTGATTATAAGTATATAAACTCATTTTTATTTATCATTACACATTCACTTCCCGTTTTAATATTAAACAAAATATCACAATATCTTAAAATAATAAATTTGAATAATAATAACCGAAAAAATATAAAACATGTCTAGTTTTGTTGTAGTTTGATAAATAATAAATTAAAATAATAATAAAAAAGAAACAGAAAATAAAGATAGACGGTGGCCACTATAGGTTTGGGATGATTACCCACCCACGATTCGACCGGATCAGGTTCTGATCATAATACTCTCACAATGGGCCCTCCATGTTCCCATTTTCCATAATTTTAAAAAAAAAATCATAATTACCGCCGATATGATTATTTTTTCTTCTCTTCCACTACCACCACCACCACGGCGGCCGTCTCCGCCGCCGATGTTCTTTCTCTATCTCGACTTGGGTCAAAATCCAATAATAGTCAATGAACAAACTGAATGAAGGGAAAAAATCGTTAACTTTTTATATACGAAATACGTACGTACAGTCTCCCCCTCACCGCCCCGCCCCGCCATATGAGATTTGAGAAAAGGACCGGACGACAGTAAATGGAGAAAACGATAAGTTGAAGAAAGAGTACGTAGTGGGTTTTGTTCCGTTTTCAATGTATAAAAAAAGCCGTATAATGGCGACCCCTTCCCCCCAACAAACCCGCATTTTGTACGCTGTGTTTTAATATATACCACCGCCATGTACTTTCCCATGCATGCCTTGTACTCTACTCTATAAGTTTCATTTTCAATCCCAAATTATTTACAATATCTTATATATTTTTCTGTTTTTATATATATATATATATAAATATGTAATTATAGATAAGAATAATTTTATGTATTCATACTTAACTTAAAATATTAATAATATAATGAAAATAATGATAAATATTTAGATTTGCGACTCAGATTGTGACAATTGATATTAGAATGCTTACACTATAAGAACTAAGATAGAAATCACTTATAGAATCTCGAAAATTTACTCGTTGATATTCGACTGCGCCAAATTATTTTTAATTGGGCTAAAGTTTTTAGATTTAATTACCTATTGAATTAGTGTTTTATAAATGTATTAATTTTTTTAAAAAAAATATATATATATTCTTATGATAAATTTTTCATATTTTTTTTTTAAAAAAAAAAAGATTTAAAAAGTTTAAAAAATTAAAAGTGTGTAAATAAAAATAAGTAAACTAATTTTTGTATTTCACATGGTTAAATTAAATTGAAAAAAATATATATATATATATATATATATATATATATATATTTAAAAGGTTTTGAATTTAATTACAATCGCATTATCTGATTGAAACTTGCTACCTATAAAGATAGGAAAATCGAACTTATTATCTTTATTTCCAATTAGGAAAGTCATTTTCTTTAATGTCAAATTCAGTTTTTTTTTTTTTAATAATTTTTGGACCAAAAGAAAAAGGCCACCACTAATTATCCCTTAAAAATAATTGTTAAATTTAATATCAGAGCTAAAAAAATTTAGCTTTAATAAGTTATAAATTTGAGTCGAAATAATAATTTCAAAATTTTGAAATATAGTAATATATATATATATATATATATATAAGGAAAGTTGCTTTTACGAAAGGAATATTTTGCATTCATTAGGTATTTGTAATTTTTAGTGCACGTTTTCTTATCATTTTTATTATTATTTTAAAAAAAAAAGGCTACTACGTAGGGATTTGATTTTGTTGCCCACCAAGTCTATAATGACTTAAATAAAATTTAAATTAGTTGAATAATAATTTTTTATATTAAATATTTGTAGGAAAAAAAAGGTGTTTAATGGCTTTAGAGAGAGAGAGAGAGAGAGAAAAAGAGTGCAAAATGGGCCAGAAAGCATGCAAGAATTGGTAATTATAGTGCCTATTGAAAGTCAAGTGGTTCACTTTGTTGATGATGATAATCCGTTTTATTGATGAAGAAGAAGAAGGAGCGAAAGGGGTTGCCTATTCAACTGTCCCCATCACTCTGTTTGCACGCGGAATTCTAACTTATTTTCCTGTGATGGAAATGTGTTTGTGGGGGCATCCTATGCATTACATATGTTTCGATTTTTTTTTTCTAATAGATATAATTATCCACTAATCTAGAAGAGATCATCATCTGAGAAAGAAATCTAAAACTATAACATATAAATAAAATTGTGACATAAAGTCGTCTTCGATATGTGTCGAACTTAAATTTGACAGATCAAGTGAAACATCTAAGTAAAAAAAGATAAACCAATTAAACTATCACATTTTGCATGTTTCAATTTTTTTAATTGGATAAAGAAATGAGTCATTTTCGTCAATCTCATTAAGATTATCATCAACCTGAGTTAAACAATTTTTTTTTTTTTTTTGGGGATAAAAATGTGAGTTAAACTCAGTAATTTGTTTCAGTATTCTAACTTTTCTAATCCCAATTGTAAAACTAATGAAAGTTTGACAGCACAAAAGCCCAAAACTTTGTCAAAGTCCATTTATTTAACGCTCTCAAAGAGTGGTGAAAAAGCCCAATTGTTTTTTAATGTACGATTGGGCTTAATAAATTCATCGTACGACAAAATTTCTCCACGGACTCGGATCCGGGTACGGTTACAGTTATACTGTTTCGGAACGGAGAGTAGGGGAGAGACGAGAGCTGCATCATCCTCCATAGCCATGGATGTATACTCCTGGTTTAGACGCAGTCTATCTAGCTCGAAAAGAAATTCTACGCCATCCTCCTCCGTCGCCACTGCAGCGGTTACCAAGAATAGTGGTTTAAAAGACGACGAGATACGTTTCTATGGAATAACTGATCAATTGATCGAGTTCGTAAAATCGTTCTCCCTTGACACTTTTAGGAGTTTCCCTCTTCCAGGTATTTGGTTGAGGTTTTTTTGTATTTGATTACATGTGTATAGATTTTAGGTTTTGATAATTTTGTGACATTTGGAGTTTTTGTCTGCTTGCAGATGAGGAAGAAGATGCTAGTAATGGGGATGTTGGTGATAGGACCTCAACTAGCGTGAGCAAGGATCTTTCAGAGTGGCAAGAGCGACATGCCATGCTTGTCCTATCCAAAGTCAAGGTCCATCTGTCCTTGTCCTTCTTGCGTATTAATTCTGAATTTTAATGTCTATTAACATTCTCCTTCATGCTTAACCGCCAATTCATCTCGAAAAAATTTTTCATCTGTTACTTTAAATATACAAGTAGTATATCTTCCTTCTAGTAATCAAACTAAAAATAGAAAATCACAATCAAATTTCATATCCTTTTTTCGTCTAGGCAAACTGGCAACTTTATTGACAAGGTTATCCAAGTTAAAGAGAAATCTGAGCAAGGTTATTGGAGATAACAAAGGATAGTAGCTTAGGATAGAACATAAGTTCTATATCAAAAGACCTGAACATATAACAACAGAATGCAGGTAATAAGAAAAGCCTTAAGCTAAATGGTAGACATAAGCCTTAAGGTACTTCAGAATGCAAAACTCCTTAAATCTTGTAGACAAACTTAGTGTTTCATTTTGTTCTTTTTGCCATATCTCTAGCTGCCTTATCTGAGTGTTATCTCTTGTAATTAGAGGTGATCTGTTTATCTTGTTCTCTGAGACACTTCATTTGAAAAATTCAAGTGTTACTCAAAAAGTTAAACTTGAGTGTTATGGTTTTGGAATATTAGCCACAAGGAATATAAGATATATGGTTTTTGCTTCTGGTTCACCTAACTATAACAATTAACATCTGCACTTATTCTACTTCACAACAGTATCATTCTTCATCCACTCCTCCAGGAACTGTCACAGCTAAGATTTAGGTTATGCCCACGTTATCTGAAGGAGCGAGAATTTTGGCGAATATACTTTACACTCGTTAGAAGTTACGTAGCTGAGTAAGTCTTCTAAATTCTCATGGATACTCTGTAAACTGTTTTCAATTCCTTGCCACCATGCTTCTTCTTCAAAATATTGTCACTGAAAGTTACTGTTTGATGTAACTCATTTGGCTAATTAATTGAGTTGCACATGGTGGGAGCCTATTGTTTATACATCCCATTTACAGTTATATCTTTGAACCCAAAATAGTTAATCTCAAGATATTGTTTCCTTGAACTGTTCTCTTATTTTCAGTTGAAACATCATTCAGTATTACAGTTGATCTTAACTTTTAGAAAATTTTAACTACAAGTTATATGTATTGTCTTAAAATTTTCACTAAATCCTCTGAGATATATATATCTGAAATCAATTACTTTAAGAGAGGTCTTATACTTGTGATGTATTTTCCCAGATATGAGATGCAGTCTGTACGGCTGGCGAAGCTTGAACAAATGAGACTGGAGAATGAAACTAACAAGGACATAAGCACATATGAAGTTGAGATGTCAGAGACAAAACCTGCAAAGTCTGTAGTTCGTGCTCATTCTCTTGAACATGATTGAGATGGAAATGGCTGTAGCAGCTCTTGGACAGGACAGGTAATAACAAATATTTTCTATTGAAACTGCACGCGGATCATTTGATTATCTGGTGTTTTGTCTTTCCATAGAAAATTGTCCTTTGATCATTTATGTATTATCTTCTTGTTTTAAATTAATTGTTACTATTGAAATCGCATGTCAAACAATCCTCTCCTTATCTTGTCGATTGGACCTTAGGCCCTTTTTCACTCAGCTGTACTGATTGTCTGCTGGAAGTGTATTTTTCTCTTTGTTTTGACCGTCTTCTTATTTTTTTTTTTGTTATAGTGTCTTGGTTCAGTGATAGGGAATGGTCAGGTGTTTAGCATGATCAAAGTGTTATTCAGGCTCTTGTCACTAAAAGCTGTACTATTATGTTCTCACTTGATAAACATATATAAATTTTTTTTTTAACTGCACATTTGGTTTATTTAAGTTTTTAATATAATGTTTAAGATGCTAGATTGACTAAAAGATATGAAATCATGCAATGGCTTGTTTTTTATCTTTTCACTCCTATATATCTCATCTCACAATTAAGTAGGCTATATTCAAAGTAAAGAAGAAATAGTTTGATGAGAAGGTGGAACAGGGTGAGATAGATAGAGAGGTATGACATCTAAAATATATTCATAGTAACCATTTTTAATTGTATAATAGAAGTCTTTCCAAAATATAAGTTGTGCTATAGTGACGACTATGTATTAATAATTTTTTTTTTCCTTATATTATGTTATTTGCTCTCTTCTTTTTTTGAACATTATGTAGGTTGTTATTGATTGGCCCCAAAAAGTTTGCAATACAACTTGATGAAATATGTGTGTTTATCTTATTTTTTTTCCTTTTAATTTGCAATTGTTTCATTATCTTTTGTAATTTCGCAAACATATCCGTACATAATTTCCTACATAACTTGTCAACAGTTGTTTGGGCAGTTAGGCTAAAAAAAAAAGAGAGAAAAAAACAAAGGTGATTTCTTTACATTCTCTATGGATGGCATATTTGTTATAGTCCTTCTCAAGCTTCCTCCAACTAATAATATCTGACATTGTATAATGTGCAGCATTGACTTGCAAAAGGATTGCTAAAGCAATTGACCAAGACGTGCAAACTGAAGTTGATCTTGTCACTGCTGCTGTTATGTTAAGGTAAGCAGATGCAACAAGTTTGATTATGATTATGTATTATATGGATCTATGATTTTCTAGCAAACTCAACATTTATGTATTGATGTATATTAAGTTGTCTTCACTTTGTAACTAATAACTGTATCCTCCATTAGTGATGGCTGGATAAAACGATGGAGTCATATGGCTTAGGGGGTATCTGAAATGAAAGTTAATAGAGATGAAAGAAAATCCAGTAAAAGAGGGCCCAAAAATAAATTGAAGAAGTGTACGACCTGTGTCAGAACATTTGGTCCTTTGGCTTTCTTTTTCCCATTTAATTTGACAAGGTCATGCTAGGGTCGGATTAATGGAGCATTTAAGAGGCCCTAGAACTATTCATACAAAAAAAAAAAAAAAAAAGAAGAAGAGAGAAGCCCTATACCCGAAGGCTAGTGACCGGTGTGTTATGGACACCCAACTCTTATAATTTTAGCTGTGAAACCTGAAGACTTGGTTTATATAGGCTCTAAAATGTTTACAATAATTATCACTTTTGTGCTGAATAACGGGTTGCACCCGTCAAGAGGTCAAAATGTTGCCTCCATGAAAGTTAAATTGAGTAATTTTGCACCTGGGACTTTGATTGTGAATATTTGGCACCCATGGGCAAACACTTGTGGGCAAGTTTTACTGTGAGGGGCCTAGGAAATAGATAAAGAAGGGAGAACAGGGGAGTTGTGGTGGTAACCTAACATATAAGTCAATATCTGCACATCAACTTGCCCTATAAAGCGGACATTTGAAAACGTCAATTTCACCTTCCATTGGGGGTCATAGCGGATTTGGGGCTGGGACGTCTGCATCCCAGACACTATTCAGAGGTTGATTGTTGGGATGGGTTGGAAGGAGTTTTATCATATGCATTTTTAGACACTTATTCGATGCTTAAAGCAATTTCATACACACACACACACACACATATATATATATATATATATATGTTATAGACACATTTATTCTTGGTGTTGACGTTACAATGTTCACATATACACTGCAAGATGTAGTACTAAAAGATGTGGATAGGTGCTGCTCTACTATGCAAACCAACATGGTTCAAGCATCAATAAGAGCAAAACAGAGAAAATGCTATAAAATACTGTAGTTTATAAAGTAGAAATTGGCATATATTTTAGGTGCAAGGTTTTACACATCGGTTGAACCATAGGGGATAGATGATGTGCCCCAACAACCTCCATGACTAGACAGAAGCATTAGATAAACTTGCCAAGTTGGCAGTATATGAAGAGAAGATGAAGCTCAGGGTCTCCAAATTATAAAAAGAGAGTCTGAGTGGGACAAATACGGAACCAAGTAATGTTACAGATGTAAGAATGAGAGGGAAGGAAATTAAGAAGACGACATGATACAGCATGGAGTGTGCTATTGGGTAATGTAGTCCCCCTTCTTAGAGTCCCCTTCCTCTAAGCAAGTGGGTAAGCATCCAAGAGGGGTTTTTTTTTTTTTGAGTACCTACCATGTCAAGTTAGTCAGGGTAAAGTTCAAACAATAGTTGTTCATACTTTTTTTTTAATATATTGGGACAAATACCAAGTATTTGATACAAGTAGTAATAAAGTAAGGACTATAAATAACTGTTTATGGTGATGGGTGTGGGCAACAACAAGGTAAAAGAAAAAGAAAAAAAAAAAAAAAGAGTTGAAAGAAGGTATGGGGGAGATAGTACATATGATTCATCTCATTCATGAAGAGTAGTAGTATAGTATAGTAAAAGAAAGTGAGAGGGACACGAGAGTAGTGCACATCATAAAATCTTCTGATCCAAACATCACTCTCAAGGTGTCAAGCCAAAAAAGACACTGTTTTGACTGTCTACCATAGTACAATTTCCCATGTGATTCGTGAACAGCCAAAAAAAAAACTTATTCGTAATTCAGTATACAGCAGTAGTATACACAACAAGTTTGGTTTCAATTTTTCCTTTCATACGGAGGCAGCTTTTTACCAGCCACGGAGTCAGTTCTTACTGAGAGCAGTGGTCAGTTAAAGGACAAACCTCTAATAATAATAATAATAAATAATAATAATCTTTTTTTCCGTGGCTTACCCTCACCCGCCTTCTACTACTACTACTGCCATTGAAACTTCTGACGCCACTCAGTACCTGAAGCCTTAATCATCTCTCATTTAAAAGTTGCAGAAACCACGACCTCCCACCACCGAAAACCAACCCACCGCAGTGATTATTAGAGAGAAAGGAACAAAAAGTTATAATAGATAGTACTTTGATAATTTTTATGTTTTAAACCGGAAATGGTTGCCTCCGGCTCTGTTGAACTGAGGCCGGGCAGGGAGGGATACACATAGTAAATGAGGTTGATGTATATATATATATATATATATATTTCCTTCTTTCCTCGGAACAAAAGGAATCGATCTTGTATTCTGCTTAGACTATAGGAAACTACGGATCCAAGACAAGCTCGGGATGAGGATTACACAGATGTCGTACCTGACAAATAAGTTTAAAATGTTTACTTCTTCATTATAATACCCTACAAGGCCACCCCACCTTTTTTTCGGTTTAACTGCTCTGGTTCTGCTAAGAATGCAATTTAGAAAGAAAAGATAACAAATCAAGGAGATTTCTTGCTTCTTGTTTGTCCAGGAATCTCTGCCCAACTTTACGTCAATCAATCAATCAATCAAAACTTGTGAGAAATGGAAAGCCAAATGTTTGCTTAGAATAGGAGGAAAATGTAAACACAATTAAAGAAAAACTAAAAGGAAGGGGGAGAAAAAAAAGAAAGAAAGAAAAGAACCACCCTTTGCATTTCAAATTGTAACTATTCAAAGGATTAAAAATGTAAATTTCACTGCCCTACATTCTACAACCGGAAATACTACTTTTTATCTTACATGTCACCAAATTATACAACTAATTTTCCAAGTTCTACCCCCTCTTTTTTTTTTTTCTTGAGACTAGATAGCTAGCCCGCTTCTTAAAAAAAAAACTGAGTAATTCAGTTTCTTTCTTCTAATGTATAATAATCTGAGATTTTTTATGGAGCAGCCACAATGATATAAAGCATTCATCCTCTGGTTTACTGGCTCACACTCACCCAATCGTACCGGCCAGGCAGTGGCATATCAGCCACAATATCAAAGTTATACCTGCAAGGATGGATCAACCCCATGCCATATTACAGATGTGCTAAATGAAAAGTATTCAAAAAAAAAAAAAAAGGGTAAAGCCATGAAACTTTAAGCACTTTACTTATCAATAAACTGTCGCTGTTGCTGCTGCTCTGCGTGAGTGAAGAACTCCTCCATCTCATATGCTGATGGGATATTTCTCAGAATGGGATTCTGACTTCTCCAGCTGCTCGTGTCTAATGTCCTTTGCCTTGTTGAAGAACCAGGAGTTGCAACATCCACCTCTCTTATGAAGCTACAAGGCGTATTTTCCCTGGTGCTCCTGAAAAACCATCAATCATCATTATCAATCAAGAAGAAGAAATCTAATTATCTAATTAATTACAAGAAATCACAGCAGTATTAGAGGGTCATCCAGAAGAAACAACAGTACACAAGAGAAGGGAGATATATAAGTACAACAACTCCCATGCATTGTTTCTGTGTAATACATATATGGCCCATGTTAAAAATAAAAATAAATCAGTGCTTGAAACATGTGTGGTATAAAGTAAAGATGAATATCACTACTATTTACTTTGAAGGAACCATCATTTTTCTTCCAAATAAAAGTTTCTTTTGGTACAACCCATGACAATGAATTCAAAAACCATCACATCACTCAACATTTGTTTTCATATATTATTCAGTAACTGAAAACATGGGTTTCATATTTCTGGTTAATTTCCTGTTTGGTGCTTATATTATTCAAAGACTGAGTTCATAGCATGTACTTACCACAAAGAAGAAAAATAAATAAATAAAAGGAAAAAATAAAATCTTGGATACTTGTGACCCACTACTGACATTTATCAAAATCATTATACATTGAGACTCATAATCCTTAATGCGCACCAAGAAAAAAATTTTGGTCATCCAAAAACTTTTTACTGCCAGAATAGTTGGTAAATTTGCTTTTAAGCCTCGTAGTAGTACCTGACAGCCTAGTAAATGCATTTAAAGTTAAACGGGAGAAGCCCTCTCAGGCAGAAACAAGATTTAGAAAGTTGCACCGTGAGGACTACCAATATATACTAACAATGCTACCAACCTAAAAGCACTTGAGTCGAGTCACACCTATTCCTTGACTAAAATAGAACTCAGAAGAGTATATAAAGGCTAAGTCTGACTTTTAAGGTGCCTAAGGAAGGGGGATGACATTTCCAGAATAAGACCCAATTCTCAGAAATTGAACGGGAAGAATATGAAATGGGCTCCGCAGAATTTCAGAAACTCACAGCTTAATCTGTGACTCGAGACCAGTCAGTGATAGGCATTTCCGAGACTTCTTAGTATATGAAACTTCCAAAGAGCAAAGGACAAGAAACTAGGGAGTAATTTGGTTCTTTGTTGATCCACCCAACCAATAGTAGCCGGAGCCGGGGAGATGTTTTCTTGGGAAAGAGAAACTATTCTTTCAATGTATCATTCAAACCAAATCTGTAACTTTAATTTTTGTTATTCAAAAATTTGGAGGAAAAAAAAAGAAAAAAGAAAATAAACAGCAAAGGCATTTAAAGTATTATTTCGAGGCATAAAATGCTGAGAAGAAGAACTTCATTCTCTTCATTAAAGAAACAAAATAAAAAAGCAATTTATACTGAATTAAAAAAAAAAAAAAAAAAGAGAAACAGATTTTTCACAAAATAAAAAAAAAATAATAATACATGCAAAACTGTGGTAGGAAAATAGAAAGGCATAAAAAGGTACCTTTCCCTCGGTTGAAAATCCAAGTTGTTTTCTCCAAATGAAGCTTCAATACTCAAATCAAAACCCTGCTCTGTTTCATCCGGAACTCTGTTCTCAAAACAGTCCTCTACAACAACCTTGGGCCGCGCAATTGACGCGGACTTCACGGAGCCAGAACTGGCAGAATTATTAACTCTGAGTCTGGAAGAACTGGACCTGGGGTTAGTATTCATTTCCGCTTCGTGAGCAGAACTCTGTTTCAGATGGCTGGATTTCTGAGAGTGCGGTTTCAAACGCAAGGGCTTCTCAAGGCGCCGAGAGCGAAGCTCAAGATAGCAAGAGGAATCAGATACGAGGTCAGAAGAAGGCGGCTGTTGCGGCTGCGGTGGAGCAGAAGGAGGAGAGGTTGTGGAAGAAGACTGAAGGCGTTGTAGAGCTAGGGTTTTAGCACGAGTGCGAACACCGAGGGTGGTGGTGGACTGAGAAAGTTCCATGACTGCAACGTCATCAGTAAATTTGGGCTTTCTCATCATTCCCCATTTCTGAATTCCTCTGAAGTAAGAAAAAGAAGAAGAAAGAAAAAATCGAGGTGAAAAACTGATTGATTCTCTGAAACTACAGAGATTTCTTCATATGGAGAATTTTGAAATGGGTTGGAGGAGGGAGGGAGGGAGGGAGGAAGGAATGGAAAGAGAAACGAGCGGGGAGGCAGGAAAGATAGGAGGGAAAACTGAAAGAAAAGAGGGCTTTTTTTTTTTATTTTAATATATAAAAAAAAAATGTGAATTTTGGGGAGGAGAGAGAATTAGGGTTGTGTTTAAAAAGGAACAGTGTGAACGCACCTCTCCAGCTGTTTCCCCGTTTTCGCTTACCTTTGGCTCTGAATTTCAGATTTTTATTTAAAATTCTTTTTTATTATTTATATGTTCATTTAATTTCTCGTATTTATAAAACTTTTAAATTATATATATATATATTTTTAAATTTTCAAAGAAAAAAAAAATAGTATTTAAAAGTGGATAAATAATTTGTGAAATCCACAGAAATAAATTAGGGGAATCCAATGCATTTGGTAACTGTTACTCAGTATTCCCTAAGATTTATTTATTTTATTATTAGTCTCGTTATTTAAAATATTAATAATTATTACGTACTATATATTAATGGTAAAATATATATATAAATAATAATAAATATCACATTAATTAATTTATTTATTAATTATTAAGAGGGAGGCAAAAGTCAGACGCACGAGTATTCTCCATATAAGTTTTGTTTTCTTCTTCACTCCCTTTATTACTACTCATAAATAATTTTTTTAAAATTATTTATAGTCATTTATTATTTTTTGTATATTTAATGGGTTAGGCAATTTTCCAACCCATATGGAAACCTAATATTCTTTGCAAATTTATAACCCGACAATTACACATTTTGGGTAATTGAGATTTCTTTTAGCTGACAAAGTTTCTTAATTTATATATATTATATAAATCTTGTCAATACAATTTATTTATTTTTGGATATATATATGTGTGTGAAAAAATTATTATTTTCATTAACAAGTAATGTATCTTTCAATTTAAAATATTAAAATATCCTTCTTTTTTTAAATAATAATTAATTAGTTGAAGGTATCAGAAATATTAAAATATCCTTCAAAATCAAATTTTTTTTTTTTTTTCTTTCATAAACTTAAAAAGAGATCATAAGAATGGTGCTAAATAAATAGACAATATACTAATAATTCGTTTATTTAAGTATAAATAGTTTGATTTTTCTTAAATAAGGTCTTGAATTTGAGTTTACGTATGAAAAAATTGTTTATCTCTCAAAAAATTATGTGACGCAACTCAATTTTAAATTAATCAAAATCTAAAATGCAGGTATTTGAGGGGAGGGGGTGGTGGTCATTGGATTCCTTTGATGTTAGATAAGTAAAATAAAGATGGATGTAAGATGTTCCATTGAATTCAATGTCTATGCATCAGTTTTTTCAATGCTTTAATTATATTTGGTAAAAATTTACCAATTTCTTGTTCACTTTTTTTCACCAATTTAAGGTTGTAATTACTCAATTTAATTTTCACTGTTTAGTGGAAAAGGGCATTTTAGTCAATTAACTAACTCCTTGTTCCAATACCACATTATAATTTGACAATATATTTATTTACAATTGACTGACTTTCTCAGCATGATTTTTTCTCGTGACTTAGGTTGACTATTTGATTTCCCCTCACCAAAGGCAAAACACAAGAAAATAAAGATTCTTAAAAAGTGGCAAATAAAGGAGGAAAAGAAATGTGTTCATACACAATAATAGCAATATAATTGGTTACATTGGGAGATTCGACTAAAAGCTATAACTGGTAGTGAGAGTGTCGGGAACTTACTTAAAGACCTGTCAGCCCACCACGCTCCGCTAACGTGGCACCCAATTACGTTCAAAAGTCCAACTATCCTTTCGCAGGAGTCGGGAGTCGATCTCGGGTCTTACGATGCACAAAAACTTAAGTTTGGCTCCGATACCAATTAGACTAAAAGTTATAGCTAGTAGTGAGAGTGTAAGAAACATACTTAAAGACCTGCCAGCCCACCACGCTTCGTTGACGTGGCGCTCAATTACATTCGGAAATCCAACTATCCTTTCGCAAGAGTCGTGAATCAAACTCGGGTCCGATGGGTTCATATACTAAGTTAATTAGTTTTTCAAATTTGAATTTTTTAAAAAATAAATTTTTTTTTTTGGAGAGAATTTATCACTAAAAAAAGTGATATATATTGAGTAACTTTAGTTTGGAGGTGGACATAGTTTTAAGAAGATATTGTTCAGAATTTGGACTCATTTAGAACATCTATCCCAAAGAAAAAAGAACAAGAATGATATAGTTCATCTAGACCTAGAAATAGTATGCTCGTTCGAACAAATTCACAATATGGATGGTAGGGTCATTTCTCACGTATAGTATATACATTCTTTATTAGATAGTATAAATTTTGATATTAGTATCAACATATTCATAGATAGTATAACAACATTATAGATAATATAAAAGTACCAAGATAGTATAAACAAAACGATAAATAGACACCACACGAAAATGTTGGACCCAACATTAGAGTTAGAATTAAAAATTCATGATTTGAGTCAAAACAAATTGTCACATTTTATTCTAATTAGTTTCGAATTGTAAACACATTCACAAATATGTGAAATTATAAAAATTACTATTAATTAAATATTTTAGTTAACGATTTTTCAGTTTTTCACTTTTAATATTTTTTGTGTAGTTTTTAGATATACATAATATTTTAAAATTAATTATAGAATTTTAGTTTTATTATTTATGTTAAATAGGTAAATTTACAAATTTTGAATTTGAGTTAAATATAAGGAATGCACACACACACACACACACATATATATATATATATATATATATTATGAGAAAAAGGTTGATTGGAGAGTAGTGATTACTCAATCTCATCCTTTTTCCTTAAAATGGGGATTTTGTCGTATAAATGAAATCATAACCTGAATTAGTGAAGTTCTTGTTTCCTCCTACATTTTTTTTACTGTTTCCATCGTTTTTTAAATTGGTTTTCCATATTTATTTATTTATTCTCTTATCACTAATAAAATTTCATATAATTTAATAAATTAATATTGAGTAAAAAATTATTTGAAAATTAATAATTAAAATTTTAAAATATTATATTAATTTTTTTTTAATTATATATGTATATTTTGTTTACTAAAATTATCCAAATCTTAGTTGGTGAAAAAAAATAGGAGTCCAATCAGAACAACACTACTTATTAGTGATTATCCATTTATTATATATTATATATTTGCAGAGCCCAAGAAAAGAGAATCTTATCGTCTAAAAAAGCCTAATGAGAGATGAGATTCCCGCCAAAAATACACACTCTACAATTGGTCTAAAAGAGGGAAAAACAAACAAAGCTCCCCCCAGCCAGCCAACCCTCCCTTTCTCATTGTCACCCATCATTCATTTCCCCCCAATTTCCATTTCTACCCTTTCAATCATTGTTAATCCCTCTTTTTTTTTTTTTTTTTTTTTTTCCTTTTAATTTAAATCTTCATACCACAATATAAATATATATATATTCGCTTTTGAAACGTAAGTGGGCTTAAAATCTTACTTAATAACCATTTAATTGATCTCTTATAAAAATGAATAAAAATGATATGAGATGTATTATTCTTAATAATAACTAGATCAGAATATATGCATATATTTTTTTTTTAGTAAATACGATATGAGATTTCAAGTTAAGATCTATAAAAAATACAAATAATCAAAATCAGATGGGGGTGGGGGTAGAGTTGTTCGCGAACAAAATCTCGTTCGTTTATTAATCGAACGAATAATTTAGCTCGTAACAAATTTTTAGGCTCGATTAATTTTTGAGCGAACTCGAACACTATTTGCGAACATAATCGGGCGCCCGAACATATCATTAATTTTTTTTTTTATTATAATCCATATATATATTATTTAAATAAAAAAAAAAAAGAAAGGAGTCATTTAAAAAAAAACTCAAGCCAAAGGTGCTGAAAGTTAAACGAGCGAACTCGAGCTCGGTATGCTTGAAAGTTAAACGAGCGAACTCGAACAAAAAAAAAATTTTGGTTCGAATTATTAAACGAAGAGCTTGAAAATTTAAATCAAACATTTAATCGAACGAGCTCAAATTTCTGATGTTCGAATCGACACGTTTACAACGTGGGGGGGACGCAAAATGTGCAGTTGGATAGGTTAAGGTAAAAGTCCTCAAATTTCGCATGGGATGGTGACCGATGTATAGAACTCCTACAAAAAAAAACTGTAAAATATTAAGGTGACACTGTGACGGTGACGTTTTTCACGGACCAGATTTTTCACTCCCTAAAAAAATTTATTGTCTTTGGGATTCCAACAATGGAAATTGAGAAAACTAACAAATTAAAAACCATACGGTCATTTTACAGAGGCACTCAGGCAATCATGAACTGCTTCAGATCTCCATGGACCAACCAATTTGATTCTCCTCAAAAAGATTTTAACTGTCCATCCATTTTCTTCTCTCTCTCTCTCTCGAGAAGTCCCAACCAGCAACAACACCCACAAATGTCCTCCTCCGCCTTCATAAGGGTTAGTTAAAAGAACCAAAATATCATAAAATTCAAGAACAAACATAACATAGAAAAAGAAAAGAAAAGATTATATGATTGCCCTCAGCATACATGAACGTTTCTCGGATTGTACACTATTAGTTTACAAAAATTGTTTTTATTGCTCTATACAGAACTCAAAACAAATACTAACTGTACACGTATGGAAAAAAGGGTCAGAGTCGATAGGTATGAAAACCAAGAAAGTGTCTGAGAACAGATACCTTCAAGCACTTGCTATCTTTGGGCGTAGTAGTATACACAACCATAGATCAGTTACCAATTCAACATCTCCAGAATAAAGCATGCCTTAGTGGTAGTAAATGTCAATAAAATGGGAAAAAGATTAATGTTGGTTACCAGCATTGTTGTTCTCAGACACATTATCAGTGGCAAAACCAGTTTCACCAGCTTCCTGAACATCACTAGACAAGGAGGGATACAAAATTTCCGGAGCATCAGCTGGTGGAATTGGAGCAGCAGAAACCTCTCCTAGATGTCCCCTAAGAAGCCTTAACATCATATTGCGTAGCGAATTTGGCCTCATGATCTCAAATTTGTGTTCTGGCGTATGCTGCTGACTAAAGCGACCAGGGAGCTTGAAGCCTGATGAATAACAATCTTCACATAGGTCATAGGTCTCTGTGTCACCACAGTCCTTGCATCGGTATCTATCCCCAATTATAGGGTACATCTGCAAGTATGAAATCAGGTTAGTCCTACTTGAATAATGCTGAAGGACCATATCATTACCAGAAAATGAAAGTAGATCAGATATCTGAGTATTATATAAACTAGTGACATGACACAAATTTCTTTGAGGGCATTGTCCTCAGGGCATCTAAGGGTTACATTATTCTCTAGATTGTTAAGACTTTCCACCTTTCTCTTTATTAAAGAGTTCATTATCACCCTAATTTGCAGCACACATACACAAAGCATACAAGAGTTATCAATAGTTAAGCAATCTACATTTGTGTAGAGAACCTCCACCCAAAAAAAAGAAAAA
This sequence comes from Cynanchum wilfordii, assembly GCA_025388415.1. NCBI lineage: Eukaryota > Viridiplantae > Streptophyta > Magnoliopsida > Gentianales > Apocynaceae > Cynanchum > Cynanchum wilfordii. Next base: position 132,186 of record JAHSUH010000487.1, read on the forward strand.
GAAAAATAGTAGAGGCACATTCATAACACAGGAGACCAAACAGACAATGGGGCAAACATTAAAACAGGTGGAGAGAAACATACCCCACAACTATCACATCCAGATCCAACATGTACCTTATGGTCGCCCCACCATGACAAAAGATTTTCTGAAGATGGAGGAGACAAATGGAAACTTTCTGTACCATCTCCAGATGAACCTAAAAGCATAAAGGCCACAAGTTCTCAAGAGAACGGAAAAAAAGAAAAAAAAAAAAAAAAAAAAAGGATTGAAGAATATAGACACCAGGAAACAGAAAGTGACAATAGCATACATGATGTAATCCCCACCAAATATTGCAGGGACTATGCATGCTATAAATCTCAAATAAGTAGCAGAAGCATGGAAAGCAACTGAGATAACAAACTGAAGAGAAACATTACCAAAGATTATTGGTAAATTAAATACTTTAGAAACTGGTATACAAGCTATAAAATTATTCAAATTGCTGCGGCTTTCCTACCTTATTATAAAACACACAAAAATACCAAATGAATGCGAGAAATGAGAACTTTCTGTATCATCTTCTAAGGAGCCTAAAAGTGTAACAACCACATTCTCAAAGAAGGGAAAATAATGGAAGAGGCATCAAGGTAACAACAAAGAGAAGGTAAAACCAACATAGTTGATGTAATACCACCAAACATTGCATGGACTATATATGCCACAAATCTCAATCAGCATAAGCACCAGAAGCATTGGAAGCAGCAGCAATAACAGACATAAGAAAAACATTACCAAATATTTTAATACTGGTAAAACAAATCTAAGCATATTCCTTTATCTTTTTTCCTATTCTCCCTTTCTTCATATTCCACTAATGGCAGGCTCATCGGAGGAAACAGAATGTGATATAGAAACTAGACCCACTACCCTTTCTTGGTATAGATTCAAAGTCCACATGCAAAGATCAAACCAATAAGGAAGATAGGAATTCTATAGTGATGGAATACGATCATACATGTGGTTATACCATCTTGCTGAAGATGGACTTGCTTCTGCTCAAAGTTAGCTCTTCTTTGTGCATACTCTATTGGGAATTGATCATCAAGAAAATCAGCCAGTCCCAGACACAGTTTTGGAGCCTTTCCTGGGTGTGTAATTTGACATACTTGACATCTGATCGTTTCATTTGATGGCACATAAATGCAACTTTCACAATAAGCTGTCCCAGATACAAGATATATGAGTAATAGTAAAATACAATGAAGAAAAATGAAAACATAACTTTTCAATAATATTTTTTTCCTGTTAACGATGCATTGATCATAAAGAAAGTTAGACATTGAAGAAGATAATGGGGGTAAATATACCATGGCCACAATTAAGAACAACAGGACGGAACAAAAGTTCTTTGCACAAAGTGCATAATACATCACGTAGTGAAATTTGCTGGTGATTTCCACCAAGGATCCCCTGTTGAAATTTCCATTCTTCATCCACAGAAGGAGCAGTTGATTCAATATTTTCTACAACTATTAGTGAACTTGGTTGAGTATCTTCTTTAACTACTGATCCGCATTCTGACAGGCCAGGCAAAAATTTATCCTTTGTACTGGAACTTGAATGTAATGACAAGCCATATTCAGAAACAGTTGATTCCTGAGAGCTACCCATGTGACATAATACTTTCTCTGATACAAGTGCAGGATCATCAAACTGCGGAGAGAAGCGGCCTTTTCCCTTCTCATATTCTGGAATGCATAAAATCAAAGATTTGTTAAACGACATATCATTGTCATTGTTACATATTAGTACCAACAGAAGCCAGTAACAAAAAAAAACTCGACCTAGAATTTGAATTTCCCTTCTCTTATACACAGCAGGATACAGCTTGAAAAGCAAGAAGTGAAGCATCTGACAGATGGTTGGAAAATGATGATAAGGATGCCTACATACTGGACAATGAGATTCACGTAAACCACTCATAGATCTATGGACACACCAGAAACAGGAAATGTGGCCACAAGCTGCATATATTGACAAACCAACAATGAGAAAAAGAGAGGGCGAACAATACCTTTTGCTTATAAAGAAGATCATCTTACCCAAAATAATTGGCTTGTAGAGGAGATCCCTACAAGAAAATGACTTCCGTTATATCTTCACAAAATGCTTCGAAGATATTCAAAGAAAAACCCATGAGATAAGAAATTCAACCAGTACCCCCCCAGAAATATTGCCAAGAAACACTATACTGGGGCTTCCATTTTTTAACCAGCAAAACACCACCAAACAGCAAAAAAAAGGGAGGAGCTGAAAGAACACAATTTTGTATCAGCATTCGGTCCTCCCCCTTTTCATAAATACAGAGGGGAAAAAAAAAATCCAACTTCAAACACCATGTATGTCTATGATATATATATGAGATTCTTCGTAAAAGAAGAAATCAAATAAACCCCAAAACACACACACACATATATATAGTAATACAAAACTTCCCCGGGCATATATTATGCAGCCTCAGTAAGAAATCATAATTCAATATAAAAATTTTTTTTAAAAAAAGCATATTTCATTAAAGAGAAAGCTAATCAGAATTAAAGAACAATTACAGAATAGATATATACAGAGGAAAAAGGTAGTATTAGAATTACAAACAAATACAGCAGATAAAAGCTTCCGGAATTTTCTCTGATAATTCTTCATCAGCTTCATCCTCTATCATTTTCCTAACTTTGTCCGATAATTCCATTTCTTGAAAGAAAATTTGAGCCCTATCTGAGGGGAAGACAAGACACTGAAGAAGAAAGAGAGAGAGAGAGGGGAAACGACCGAACACGTGCTCAAGAAAACAGTTGCATTTTTCCCGCAACAAAGAGGGATTTTGGGCACACTTGTGTCGGGCAAGCCCCGACAAATTTCTCATCACTTCGCTCAAATCTATCGAAAACATGAAATTGTGCTATCATATATTATTTATTATATTATTGCGGATTCGCCACAGATATTGGATTGTAAAATAATTTTATATATGCATTTACTCTTTTTTTTTTTTTTAACATTTTGTATTTTCAATTTAATTTTTTTTAATAATTACAAAAAAAAAAAACATAAGTAAAAATAACTCTTAAATAAAGTTGATGGTTGGAGTCAAAGTGAGTGCGACGGTCAGCACCCACATTCCCAACCTTAAGATTGGGAGTTCGACACTCACTCCCAGCCTAACCTTAAGATTAGGAGTTCGACACCCACTCTCAGCCTTAGTGCTGCACCCTATTGAACTTCTGGATCAAAAGAATTGATTGGTGAAAAATGCATCCAATTATTTGATAAAACAGTCCATCCCCCTGCCCCTGGAGGATGTGAAATCAAAGCTATTAAACTAAAACCAGATAAAAACATAAATCTTACTTATAACGTTAACACATGACGAGAATCCCTATTAACGGGAAGGAAAGATAAAAGAGGCCAATTTTACGCCCGGATGCATCCCAAAATCCCATATGACACTAAATTAATCAATAGAAATGTGCAGATCGTCAAACCACTCACAAGACTTGCTGTAATAAAGTTACAAACAACAAGCACATCCCTCTTCCTACATAAAAGTTGATCCAGTATTATTTCTGAATCACCATAGACAAAGTTACAAATCAAACCCATTTCTTTTTACCTACCTAAGTTACCAACCAATTCCCGCTTCCTCCCGTACTTATCATCAACTCTCGCTGCTTCTTGCCAAATTTACTTTTCAACACTCAAATACAATGGCATCATAACTTACAATTGGAGAGAAAAACCTTACCATCTAGGTATCATTCTCTCACACATCATGGGTACAGAAGCAAAGTTAAACTATTCCAACAATGTCAATCATCTATAACCTCTTCATTTCCACAGCTTCACAGAACTATCATGACTTGCAGAAGCCACCATTCCTGTCACAGGGGACTGTGCCAAAGCAGCAATAATGCTCTCATGTGCTGAAACAGTCATGCTTTTATTCTCAACCATGTTCCACAGCTCCAAGGACTGAATAAAAATAAACCAGAAATTCAGCTTATATTTTCTATGAAATGAGTAGTTTAGCTTAGAGGGCTAGTTTTCAAGCACTGTACATCACAATTACAAACAAATAGATATAAAAATAAAAATAAAAAGCATCTGACAACCTTCTTCTTCATCAACACCTACTGACTCAAATACCAAGCAGCAGACAACAGGGCAATTCGAACGAAGATATTTGAATTTTGTCAGATTAAGAATATTAGTCAGATAACACTAAAGAAATCATCTCAGATTCGCAACATAGAAATGCAACCCTACCTAGAGTGCCAATCTATTAGTATATAACCCCCATCTAAAAAGACATGTTTGAAATTGATCTTTGGGTTTTGCAATGTAATAAAAATTGATTACCCCAATAAAGGAAACAGATACCCATAGAAGGGGCACACAAACAAAAATGGAAAATAGAACCCAGCAAAAACAATGAGATCAGTGCATATAAGTTAATTACCCTCGATCCTCCAATCACCAGAAGAGCAGAATAATTTGGATGGAAGACACAGGAATGGAACTGGTTCCCATTCGAACTGATCTCATGAATACAGTCCCCAGATGCTAGTGACCAGACTTTTACAGAATCCTCACTAACAGATGCCAAATACTCACCGTTGAGATCCCAGCACAAGTAGTTCACCACAGCAGAGTGTCCCTAAGAACACATTAACTTCAGAACAGAAAGCTTGCAAGTATGGTCACAAATGATAAACATGCATTGGAAAAAAAACCATCAAGTATATTACTTTCCAACAGAATCACATTAAGAAAGAGTTATTATATTGGTATAAAACCTGGAAGGAATGGATTTGCCGGTCATTTTCAATATCATAGATAGTTACTGCTTTGTCCGAGGCTGCTGCAAGTAGATGTCCAGTAATTGGTTGGAATCTCACTTGTGCACTGCCCCCTTGCTACAAAACATTATGGATTGTTGAAATTGCTTGTTAGGCTATGTAAATGCAGAACAAACTTTAAGGAACAAATGATACATTTGATGAAAGTGCATCTTAACTATCACCTTGGAACCTCGTGCAAAAGAGAATGGGCTAATATTCCAGTATCGGATTTCATTTGTACTATCACAAAAACAGAATAGATCGTTCTTCTTGGGATGAAAATCCAGAGATAAAATATGTGAAGCATGCCCTGTATATGCTTGCAAACAGTAGCTAGGCTGCACAAATTACAACAAAACAAGAAAACGTCAAATGTAATAGTAAACTTGAAAAAGTTCAAAAAAAATATGTTCGAAAGCTTTTCCAGGTAAATTCCAGAAAAATGTCAAAACCCGAGGCAAGCATATGAAGCTGGACATCGTATAGTACATGTCAACAATTTACCAAATACTGAGGACTGAACCAACATTGAAGTGCAAATATTCATTATACAAATGGATGAAAATGTAATTACATTAGCTGCATCCCAAAGTCTCACAGACTTATCAAACGAAGCTGTTGCAAACTGAGTTGAATTAGGTCTAAACCGGATGTCTGTGATCACATACTGGTGTTCTTCAGGAGTAGTCTCTGTTTGTAGAGTATCCATATTCCACAGGACAGCCTAATGCAAGCGAAAGAGAATCAGTTTTACCCCTTCTATGTCAAATACAAGAGCAAATATTCCTGAATAAGAATCTAAAAATTGTAAAAATAGAGATGAAATAGCACATCACAATTACGCATCAGCCATATCAGCCATATTTGTAGTAATTTGTAGAAATAGTGGAATCAGGTCTATTCCCAGGGAACCAAAATAATTAATTTCTCAAATGAAAAGAGTTTGAGAAACTCAAATTAAAATTAAACTAGAAATAAAAACGGAATATAAAATAGATCTTACCAAACTTAAAAAGCCGTAACAAGTAAATTCTCCTAATACAATTGATTCAAACAAAGTATTCAAATCAAATTTTATCATTAATTAACTTGGCATAATAGCGTTTCATAGTATTAAAAATCATGAGAATGACTAAACCAAAATTAATTAATTGAGATAGTTGCAATTAAATCAATCTTGTTCCCTTATTATCCCCGGAATCTATTATGCAAGCTATGTAATTCGAAAGGCCTTTACACACATAAGCCAACTCCTTTGCTACAATTTTCAATCGTTTAGGACAATTACGAATCACTGATCAAACAATAAAT
>JAHSUH010000487.1:138597-239828 GCA_025388415.1 Cynanchum wilfordii
AGGTGTCAATTTAATAAATAATAATCATTCATAAAAATAAAAATAAGAAAGAATACTGGAACCATAGAAATTTTTGTACAAAATTGCCATTGGAATTGAATCACCATTGTATCATAAAATAAAACTTAAGCCACTTATTGTGGAATTAAAAGAACGAAATTTTATTAAAGAACTCCCAAAAGTCTGGAATATTGTGTAGAAAGATCCCTTTTATTAAGTTTTTCCAAACTTCTCTTAGAATCCTAGTAGAATAATAACTTCTTGAAAATAGGAGAAAAATCTAAATAAATAAAATCCTAACTACAACTTGATAAATCTATACAAATTCTGACTTTACTTCTAAAAGACTTTTAATAATAATTGATGGTTAAAAATACATCTTTAAGCTGCTCAATCATTGATTTTTTACCACTAGAATCAAAACAAACATAAATTTCACAAATTAGCTCAATATCTAACCAAAATGTAAGGGAATTAAATATAATAATTATGATAATTTATGACTATATATAAAAAAAAAAAATCTAGCAAGCTAAAGGAGACAATATTACTGACACAAGATTTTTACCTTCTTGTCATGTCCACCACTAGCTAGTAACTTCCCATCAGAAGAAAAATGACAGCAAAGAACTTTATTCCTTGTCCTTATACAACCAAATTCGCCAAAGGAAAAGCCTTAACAAGAATACCATGGTCAGAGCTGCATTGGCAACATATCAAATACGATATATGAAAAAAAAAGGACAGAGGTATTACTTTTAGTGGACTCTGGTTTATGCTCAGTAAGAGTTTGTTTCAATGTGCCATATAAATTGCCATCCCCACCGTCATGTGACAAAAATGATTCAACATTATCTTCCAGGGAGCCAACGTCTGCAAAATTCTCCAAATCATCCTGACATAGAAAGGGAAAAAAAAACAGATTCAGCTCAACTTGAAGCAATTCACTTCCACCACTCTCTGCTTTCTTATTTGAGGAATCTCAAACATCCCAACTTATTTAACACTTCATTTTGGACCTTGAGATTATGAGCCTTTGACAACATAGTAAAGAAATAGGAGTAGATAAAGTCAAAATAAAAATGAAAAAGTGAATAAAGCTCACCAGCTGGTTTGTTGATGATGCTATGCCACCTGCTCCTTCTGCACCATACATGTAGTTTTTTGACACACTGTTCACATGCTGCAAGCTACTAGAAGTAGTCATCCCATCACCAGGGGTATGGGTTGATGGTGGTGAATTAGGCGAAGGACCCACTGTATTTCCTGTCCCAGTACTATTGGCAGGGCCAGATGAAGAGTGCTGCTTTCTTTTCCGATTGTTCTTCATAAGATGCAATCCAATGAAATGCATAAGTTATATCGCGGAAGAGTGAGTTAACAACTCTGAAAAACAAGGATTACTACTATTCTAGAGAGTCAAATCAAAATGCAGATGCTCTTAGTGTATCCCATAATATCTAATAAGCCAACCTGTTGTAATTGTTGTTGCTGCTGCTGCAGCAACTGTTCCTGTTGTTGGGAGGAAGATTGTTGCATCTGAGCAATCTTCATCTGTCAATTACAGTAAATATGTCATGAACTGGAACTGATAACATTACTTTATAAAGTAAATAGGTTACTACAACTGTTTCTCTATTGAAGAGCGTCATAAAGATCAGAAAATGGCAACGACTAAAAATATGTTGGATACATATGGTAAAAATCACATGGAAACTGGAAGGGAAAGCAAAACAGCAAACAAAGTGCAACACTCTATTCACCTTTGGGGAATTTGATTGCACAGGAGAACATATAGAACCATCATTTCTTGGTGGTTGGCCCTCTTTAGCATTAAAGTTGCCTCTAGGTAGTCCACCAAAGCCATAATTAGGAGAACTTCCCATACTGCCCTGTGCCTGAACTTGAGCCAGGACCTGTTGCTGTTGAGACGCCAAAACAAAGTGATTTTGGCTCTGTAAATTGGGCTTTTGTACTTGCAGACCCAAACTTGGACGTAATTGATCAATTCCCTATCACCAGTCAGGCACTCATAAGTATCAAACTAGAAATATTTGAAATGCATATAATACATTTAGAGGCTTAATACTCACAGTTAGAGGCCAACCCTTCAGTGGAAGACTGGTTACCCCCTGATTCAAAGCTGAAGGCAGATATCGAAATCAGTTCATTAGCATGATCCATCTGAAAATCTCAACAGTATTCTCAAAACCAGATCGACAGTAATCTACCAACCATAAGCTCCAGATACAAAGCAATATTCATAGTGCAAAAACTATTCTCTCAAAAACCTTTAACAACCAAACTAGTTTGAGACAAAATATCTATTCCATAAACATCCATCACACCACTTTGACACAGATTTGTCGGAACTTGAAAACAGACTTTTCCATGTTAAAGGATAAGGCATATTAAATTGTTCATTGCCAGAAAGGAAAAAGAAAGGTAGGCAGCTTTTCTTGTTTGCAATAATTGCACATACCTTTAGCTATCAGATTACATTGCTCATTTCTTTTGCTTTGGACTAGCAGACACAGATTTAGCAGATTCTGCATGTCCAAAGAAATTTAATACATACCCTGTAGCAGTCAAGGTCAATTGGCTATTCTTTTGCTTCAAACTAGCAGATAAATCTAATAAGTGTCCCCCTACCCACTGGGGCAGATCTCTCCACTGAATAGTTCTCAGGTGAATAGCGAGTCTTACTCCTTCAATTTGTCCTTTTTGTGCATTGACCATCACAAGATATCAAATATCTCAACTGTTCAATTCATTTACGAATTTTCTTAAAATTAGTTTCTTAGACACCAGGGTGGGCACTTGTCATGCAAGCTTACGCCCACATGCATGATAGTCTGAGTAACAAGCGTTCCCTTTCTTTTTGGGTTAAAAATATATATGCTTGTCACATATAAGCTCAAACCAGTTAACTACTTAATCCATTATTCTTTCTGACTTTACTTAACCAAGTTAGTTTTATCAAGAAGAGTAACTAGATCAAAAAATTGTGAAAACGGTAATAGTTATTATGAAGTAGCACCATGAGAAAAAGCATTCTATACAATTAAGTTCCTCAAATAGGATTACCTGCACCACCCAATCCAGACTTAGACTGAAGAATTGCTTGTCCATAAATTGATGAAGGATCCATAGGCAAAGATTTCTGTGTGCCTCCCAAGCTCACTTCACCTTTGATGTCCTGAAAAGGCCAGGAGAAAAAAAAAATTACAGTTACAATGTTGGGGAAAGAATGACAGATTTTGCAACAAACAACAATAAAGAGTTGCAAATAGTTACAGTAGCTAGCTGAGGCCGCCCTTGCATTTGTTGTAAAGCTGCAGACATACCGCCAGAATTTCCTTGTACCAACTGGCTGAATCAGCCACAAGAACCACAGAAACTGATGATAAACCAACTAGCAAAAATATTCAACAAATAAACCAGAAAAATTGCTCACATCATTCCTTCTCAAAGGAACACATAAAAATGCTACTCCAGTTCTATGCCATACCAAAAAAGGACCCACATAACTTACCCTTGATGATTTGTTGCAGACTTTAGAAGGGCCATCCTATTTGCATCCATAAGAGCTGGAGAAGTGTCCGAATCCATTGAGTGGGGATGCTTCATACGTTCTTCATACATTTTCATTGCCAACACACTTGCAGAAGGTTGTCCCATAATTCCATCCGCATTCATTGCATTCATGGGACCACCAAGGGGAGGATGATTTGGATCTCTACGTTGTAAAGCATTCCTCTGTTGCATAAGTTGCAGCTGCTGCATCTGTATCTGCTGCTGGTGTTCCCTTGCTTTCATTTGTTGTGTCTAACGTTCAAAGTGGAGAGAAGTATTACAGAAATTACTTATTGCAGAAAAGAAAAGGATAAAGAAAAGTATCACCACTAAATCGAGCATCCTGCCTCTCCGTATTTCTCAATACATATGCATTCATGAATGCGCACACACACACACACATAAGACGCATCCTCTCTATCTCTCTCACCAACCTCTATATAAGCTGCAGCTGGCTCAGAATGTTTCTCATTCGTCCTTGCTATGAAGATATCCCAAAAGACAGACCACCATTCAAATAGAAATCCTCCAGGAGCATCGATAGCTGATGGGAATGTCATCAACAAAAACCAATATTAGTGTAACTGATAGGCTTCAAAAATTCAGAGGCCAGCAACATTCAAGCATTTTACTGAGACCCATCTATAACACTAGATAGAAGATTGATAGTGAATACTTCCAATAGGAACCAAGCTTATAGGACCCAATTTCTGCAAGTGGAGCACCGTGTGTATATATTTTAAAGAGGAAAGAAAAAGAAAAAGAAAGCAAAGCATCTGCTCAAGTCTTGTACCATAAAATAAATTCCAATTTATGCAAAATTATAAAAAAAAATCGATTGGAGCCTCGGATAGGATCAGAAGAGCAAAACCTAGCTTCCCTTAGTCTTCTATTCCAGGCATGGTTTGCAGTCATGGTCTCGGACCCTATATCGGAGGCCAATGTTCTATATCAATACCAATATATCGGTCAAATATCAGATGATATAGAAATATAAATATCGGACGATATAGAAATATAAATATCGGATGATATAGAAATATAAAAATCGGAGGCCTCGTCTCGCACTCTCCTCTCTATCTCTCGCCTCTATTTCTTTTTTTCCCTTAAAAGTTGCAGTTTGAAACGGAAAATTCGGACTGGATTCATCCAATTTCTCCATATATATTAACGATATATTCATCCAACTTCTCCCCGTGTCGAATTTCTCCGGATATATTAATGATATATTCATCCAATTTCTCCACGTGTCGCTATTGGATTGGGAAGCCCTGTTCCGGAGATGACCGTTATTGTATCAGGAAGCCCCGTTGGTATCCACTGAGCCTGCAAACCATGATTCCAAGTCTCCTCATCCTCTCAAATATTTGAATTCTCATATTACAAGCTCCACCAAGATCAGGCTCACTTTCAGATATTATTTTGCGGGAATTCAAAAGAGTTTCAAATCAATTAATTTACACCATACAACAACAAAGATATTCTGCTAACCGCTGATGACAACTAAGCAGTCATAAGTAACCAAATAATCATACCAAACCAATAAGCATGCCAGGATTAGAATAAAACCATCATTACCTACAGGGTCTGTGGCAACCTTCCCTTCAGTCATAAAAGCTTTGGCAGAGTTGTGCAGTTTCCTCTTCAACAAATAGTCATGTATATAAACATCAAGCCTGTTACAAATGTAGCATGATGGTAATCGGCACTTAAAAAAATACAATTATTTCCAGTAAATATTTTTCAAATACATATACACACAAATGCAAAAGTTAATTCATATTCCCCACCCACATGGCTATTGGCAAAATTTAGCCTTTTTTTTTTTTTTTGGTGATCAATAAAAGAATATTAATTAAACTCAACAGAAAACATAGCAGGTTAAAATAGGCATACATCTTATCTGCTTCCCAATTACTCTGCGCCATGAGTCAACACCTCCAACACCCCTCCACAAAAGCTTACAACAGTTAATCTCAGAGTTCTTTAGCAACCAAACCCTGTTGAATCATAAATAATAAAACCACCAATTAGGTTTTGAAGCAACTGCTTGTAGTAATAGTAATTAACTGAAAACACAGTAATTGAAGAACACAGAGTTTTAGAAGAATAAATCAAATCCTACAGAACTGACCAATCAAACTCAGCATTGCAGACTAGAGCAAGATCTCCTGCAAACAAACCCTAGTTGAAATTTCATCAACCCGAGAAACACCAAAATACTATAAAATCTTAAAAAATAAAACAGAGATCTCACATAATTTCATTCCTCTTTATCACTGGAACAAAAAAATATACAAAAAAAAAGGAAAGAAAAAACCTTCTAACACACACCTGCGCTTCCAAAACTACACAGAAGAACAACACAAGTTTCTACTTTTCGACTTCGCCAACCCGCAATGACCAAAAACAGTGAAAATTCTTCCAAAATCAACAAGAAAATCGATACTCAACAGTGCAAAACACTGGAATTGTTGTTTACTACCAGAATTTTACACGGCGATCGCGATCTTTAACCTATGTTCCAAATTTCTAATTGAATTGAACAAACAGATTACTTTACCAGATTGAATTATTGAGAGAAAAAAATAAATAAACTTCAAAATTTTCAGTGAAGTGAAGTTGTCAACTCGAAGGCTGTAGCTTTGTTTTTTCTCCTTTTTTCTTTTTTATATTTCTAGCAAAGAGAAAGCCTGAGGTATGGAGAGTAAATATCGGAGGAGAAAGGTGAAATATAGCTGGAGATTGTATAATTCGGGATCTGAGCCTCAGGTTCGGAGTAAGGGATACTTCAAAGAAACTAGATTCGGGGAGAACAGTTCGACCTTTAACAGGTTCGGAAACTGGTTCGGGTGATTCCGTCTCGAGGGTCGTTAAGCGTCGAACCACTTTTACGTCAGCGAGAAAGCGGTGCTAAAGTAACGCAGGGGTTGCGTAGTAGCTGTGAGCTTACGTGGAATATAGAAATGATGCGACGTGTTCGACATTTAACGAGTTTGATTGGACCAAACATTATTAGTGGGAAATTTAGAGAATAATTAGCATTAGTAAGTAGTAGCTAAACATTCAAATAATCCTAATCCAAAATTATGGTTTATGTTTTTGTCTAAAAAAATCATGAGTAATTATTAAATAGAATTTTTGTTTATTGACATATTTTAAATTATATAATTTTGTTTTATGAATTAAAATCTAGATTTTAAATAAATTACAAATTTTATTAGGTTAATAATTAATCAATTAATTATTAAAAAAATTTCGATAATCTTTTAGCAATCATAGTTCAATTGACAGCTCCCTACCTTGTAATTTTAAAAGATCATGAGTTCGATAGATGTGAAAATGTTTCAAATTTAAAAAAAAAAATATATTTTTTTTATATATATATATATTCTTATCCATCATAATCTAAGAATTTGATTGCCATTTTCATTCCAATTAACCTTTCTTTGTTATGCTGAACTGGAGTATGTATGTATGTTTTCTAGTTGAAGATTTAAGCCAAACAATTCATTATTACCTTATTCCGTTCCAATTGATGGAATCAAATAGTTGACTTGTTTGACATCAAATTCATAATTGTGTTGCGGGTTTGTGGGATCTGTCATAATAATTATGAAAAGTACACATTATCACGTTGATAAGATAATCTAATGTGAAACACGACATGTTGGTAGAGTTAGGTCCACTTTAGTCTACTTAGTCACGACTATAAATTAGATGAATCTTGCAAGCTGCATAAGTCATTATCAAACGCGTACTCTAAAATACCCTAACATTAAATTGACCCCAACATGTAACAAGTGGTTAAAAGGAACATTGTACACACTCACCTAACAAGTCATCCATTTTTCACTTTCTTGTAAAATTTGCATTTGAGAGCATATTTTGCACTCTCAATACATATAAGAGAATTTTAAGAGTTATTCTATTGATTTATCGTACTCTAAGAAGATTCCCATCAAATATTTACTAACATTGGAGGGCCAAAATTGGAAATACCATCCTCGACACATAGTTTTTTTGCAAGTTATTTGACAATCTAGTAAAACCTTATTCGTTCAACATGACACATCATAAAATCTTACCCGATCAAGTTAATATGGACTAAAGTCATCTCTAGAGTTTCGATCTTGTGGATTTTATTTTTATATTAATTAATAAACCTTAAACATTTTATTATTTTTTTAACAATAGATTAAAAAAAAAAATTATAGGGGCATTATTGATATTTTACTTAAATCTAAAAATAATAAATGGTGAGGTTGAATTTGAGGAGGAGGGAACCAAGGAGCAAAGAGGGGGCCCGGTTAGTAGGTACCCAGCCGTCATGGCTACCGCGTATCAAATCTAAGAATTTAGAAAAAAAAACACGTGTCTGAAAATGAGTGGTCTAGTGCATTCTAGAAAGTTACGGAAGATGGGAAGGCGAGTCGCGTGAAGAATCTGCATTTTTTTTTTTTTTTTGTTTTTTTAAAGGAAATTTGTACGTATAAAAGGACCTTCCATCCTCCCCGCTTAGCCTGTTTTGTTTGACGACGAAAATCTCGCCTTCTGTCTGATCTCCAGGTTCGTGTCCGCGGCTTCTGCTCCTCTCTTTGCAAATTGCAATGCAACTATACATATTTGTTTGATTTAATATTTTCTTCTCCTAATTTTGTCAAACGTTTTTTTGGGGAAAACTCAGTGTTTGATTGATCTGATGTCTTTAGGTTACTTTATTTTACTTGTTTTGGTTTTTAATATGTGAATTTTGGATATTGATTGGAAGATAATTTAGGATTAGTGAAGGTTTCAATCTGCTAGTTTGTTGTGATTTTACCTTTGGAAGTAATTTTTGATAAATTTTTTTTCCGGATCTGATTTTGGCTGGAAACGTCGTTATTAATTAGGGAAGGAAGGAAGAAGGGGCAGAATCTATGACGTTTTTGAGACAGTTCTTTTAGTTTTCAGTAACTTCTACTGTATGTCGGAATGAATTTAGACACGGGAATAGGATGAGGCGCATTGGTTTATGCGTGCAAGTCTTTAGGTTTTTTAGCTGCCTATCATATCTTTTGGTGGATGGATCGTTTGTGTTGGTGTTATTTATTCTTTGGCTTTATTGGTATTTCTCTCTTCGCAGCATGTTCTTGACATTGTTTTGATGGTTTGAGTTTTGCAGGTTCTGAGCTTGATTTGGGTGTTATTTTTCCTCAGTTTGTCAAATCTTCCTGAGTTTTACTGCTTTTAGATGGCTGAGGTATGTTTAATTTGTGTGATGATGTTTAGAAATATGCTGTATTTCCTGTCTCTAGGTTCATATTGTTGTCAGATTTTGTTTATGAGGACGTTCAAATGTGTATAACCTTAGCAACCATGGATTCTTGCAGGAGAGTCACAAGGTTTCCTTGAATGTTTATGATTTGAGCCAAGGGCTAGCCCGACAATTGTCAACCACCTTTTTGGGTAAAGTCATTGAAGGTGTATGGTGAGTATGAATGCCACAATTGATAGGATATATATTTTTTTCCCATTTAGCTGATATTATGCTTGATTTACATGTCATCTTAAAAGATTGAGAATGAAGCGCAATAGGGCAGATAACCATGAAAAATTGCCTTTTTCTTTTTCTCCGTTTTTTTTTTGGTTTATTTGTTTGTTTGTTTAGAAGATATTCAGAAAGAATCAAAATTGCCTACCTTTTTGTTTTTAATAAAATCTGATCAATTGCTGGTTTAGGAGATACAGCAATAAAAGTAGACTAATTGCTGTTATTGTTTAGCATGCTCTAAAATAGAGGGTTCTAGTTGTTTTACATGTTACTTCTGTTCTGTTTTTCTTTTCTACTGTTCACCAATCATTTATTATGCAGGCACACAGGAGTTGTAGTTTATGGAAATGAATACTATTTTGGAGGTGGTATACAACATGTACCAGCCGGAAAGTCACCTTATGGTACTCCAGTCCGAGTTGTAGATCTGGGTACAACACATCTGCCTAAGGATGTATTTGAATCGTATTTGCAGGAAATTTCCCATCGCTATACAGAACAAACTTACAGTTTGCTCACTCATAACTGCAACAATTTCAGTAATGAGGTTGCTCAGTTTTTAGTTGGTTCTACCATACCTGACTATATTTTGGATCTGCCAAAGGAAGTCATGAGTAGCCCTGGGGGTGCCCTCTTCTGTGAGTAATCATTCTATAATCTTTAAAAATCTTTTGTTCTTATGCTGGATAAGAGAGAAGACATTATTTATCGGATGTTATATATGAAAAGAAACAACATGAAATATGAGCATTTCTAATTTGGATTTTTTATTTGATGCAGTGCCCATGATACAGCAACTGGAGACGACTTTAAAAGCAGGCTCTGTCCCTCATGCACCCCAATTCATCAAGCCATCCGCTGCTCCTGCTACACAGACAACTAGCAGTGTGAACAATACTATTGAATCCAGACAGCAAAGTGAGAAAGACAGTAGCGTGGCTTCTGGAGGGGAAAAAATGTCAAAGGATGAGATCACCCCTTCTGCAGGCAAACCTGCAAGTGAACAAGAGAAGCCTTCACCTAGTAGTTTCAAGGGGGATCCCCTTGGGGATGCTCGTAGCAAGGTGCAAGAAGAAATAGGCCAAGAGTTCAAGGCAATTATGGCAACTGGGGCATTCCGAGCAAGTGAAGCTGCCGCAATGGCAACAAAGAAAGTGATGGTAAAATATGGATATGCCAATGCTGCACAAAGCTAGAATTGAGAAATTATTCATTCATGATATATACTTGTTATTAGGGCAGGTGCTCAAAATGTGTTCACCTTGTTAGATCTTTAAGCATTAATTCATGCAGCGGCTAAATGCTCGATCACGGCTGCTAGTTGCCAAATGACTGGTGGTTAATCAATTGACATGTATTTTTTTTTTCTGCTTCATGACGCCTTATTGCATACTTGTCCGTTTCATAAATTTTTAAAACACTGCCAACAACCATCATTTATATCCAACTACATTAATGGTACCATGGTGTGTATGGGGGTATTGAGCCGTTTTTCTTGTTTGGACATAATGAAGACGGGATGTATGACAAAGAAAGTTTCAAAGGGGTTATTCTGAGCACAGATAGAAACTCTCAATAATGAATTTTTCTTTCAACAATTATGTTTTCTTTCTGTGGCTCCTGAGGAAGTAAGATACAAAATTTTAAGTGCTACTGCAAAAATGCTTATGACCATTGATATAAGTATCCTGGTTTCCCTGCTTGCCTTCAGCTTATCAATGTGAGTATAATAAAAGAATAATAAATTGTAAATTAGGCAGATATAGTTATTATTATACATAATGTAAAATAATCAACCAGCATAAGTCATATAAACTTGATGGATCACGTTTGGGTGGCCTGGTGAGTTTCATTATTGATTTCAATGGTGGATTCCTCCTTTGATCTTGAGCAGACATCTGAAGGAATGTTTATGGCTATAAAACCAACCATGATAGCAGCAGCACCAATGTAATCTGAAACGGAGGGCGCATTTCCCATTAGAGCGTCCACAAAAGCTGCTAATGGAACTTGAATTGTTAGACCGGCAGTGGCTACTGTGGTGGTTGTGAGAAGCACAGCCTTTGCCCATAGGTAATCACTCAAGACATTGTCCAGCAAACCTGGTCAAGTAGGTTTTAAGCATAAGTTAATTAGATATATAGAGAGACTGCAGATATAATATATATATATATATGTATCGTGCCAACTCTCAACAACCAACAAGTGTACACCACCAAATCAAAAGATTACGTGTAACATTTCCAAGGCAAACAGAGTTCTACACCCATGTTGAACAAAGAGTTTGAGGAAAAGGCAGCATAAAAATGTGCAAGGCTTAAGAACTCTTATAGCTTTCAAGAATAGCTTAAAGTCAGAAAATTAGATAGTTCATTCTGTTACTAATTTCCTATAGCCAGATAACAAGGAAGCTCATCAACATGCATTAAATGTAGTTAAGTTCAAAATTTTCTCCTCTCTGATATTTTCTTCTACTGATGAAGTTCTCATGTTCCATCTCTTTCACATAACAGCGAGGCAAGAAAGGAAGTTTCAGAAGCTCAAACAACAGAATATTCACAACTTTTTAAATAGTTCCCATTACAGAAACTTTTAACACAAGAAAATTGCTGCAAATATTAGAAGTGCACAGAAAGTGAAAATGTTTAATATTTTGCATGACCATTGTTCTGCAAATATCTTTTGTGGAGAATAAAGGAAAGTGGCAGCAATAGCTGCACATATGGATGTTCTTGAGCATTAACCTGTAGATTTGTAATTAATCTTTAAAAGAAATGCTTATAGTAGATTCCTGTGGAATGCTCTAAAAAAGGTTGTGGTTGTAAGTAAGCACATTTTCAAGAATAGTTTGTGCATCCAACAAGAAAAATACACTTGAAAGAATAGAAACCACGTCTGATTTTTCACATTCAAGACCATATTTTACAAGGGAAACTGAGTCACAGCCAATCATCAAAAGTACGAAGATAATAGTTTAAACATACCTTTTCCAATAATTAATCCAAATTGCTTCCTGGTGAGGTTGTCAAAATGCTCCAGCTTGGTGATGCTGACTAGTAGAGCGATAGGTAGAAATATCAGGAGATTGAACAAACCTACAAAGCCAAGAAACTGTGCCATACTGGGATTCCCTTGTTTCCCATCTTCATTATCAGGTAGCTTCTTTCGGATAAGGCTAATATAGATGGCATAAAAGCCAGCTGAAACAATGCAAAGAATGTCACCAAGGGCAGGGTTCAAAGCCACTTTGCTTGATCCTGCTTCTGAATCACCCAAGCTAACAATTATTGTGCCTCCCATGCAAAGCAGAACACCAATCAACTTCACCCATGTGAATTGCTCCCCCAAGAATATGAGAGAGAGCAAAAAGGTGTAGAGGGTGGATGCACTGCTTAAAATTGTATTTGACTGCAAATCAGGCAGAAAAAACAAGTTAAAAGACTCTTACACGAAACACAAGGATAGAAGAACTGTTGTATATTAGAAGTCATAACACACAAAATGGAACAGGAAGTGCCAAGTGAGGAACGACTGCTTACTGTAACTGTAGTGTACTTCAGTGAAAGATTAAACGTAAGCTGTGCAAGAAACCAGAATGGGCATATCAACAAGCTAACTTTAGCTATTCTTGTGCGTGTCCAACGCCCCTTTTCATCCAATCCAACTTTATCATTTTCACAAATATTTACTTCTCCTGAAAGTACTTCTTCAACATGTCTAGTTATTTCATTTGTTTCTACATGGACGGTTAAATTGATTGCTTGAACTCCATCACCATCCTCTTCAAGAAGTATTGCCTCCTCTGATTCTCCGGAACCTTGCAATTCAGATTCTTTTCTGTTCTTCCAAAAGAGAAGACTGCCAAACTTATCCTCAAAATACCGCCCAATTTCAACCAGAGGAATATATACAACAAACAAAGAATTACATATGTATGTAACAAGAAAAGGGGAAACACCCCCATCTACAACCGACTGAACCACAAAACTAGCAACAATCCATATTGCTGCAACTGCAAAAATGTATATTAATCCTAAAATCCATTTCCCTAACCGACCTCTCATTCCAGTTGAAAGCACCATTACAGACAGAACTTCAAAACTTCAAAAACTTAAGCTTCTAATTTAATATCATTCATCAATCTCAAAGACTTTACAAATTTACATAATCCAAATGACCCGATAACTAATATCTCCTTCAGGAAAGTATACCCTGAAAAAGGAAGAGAAAAAAAGAAAAGAAAAGAGGCACGCTAGTTAGGATCGACTTTGCACCATTCTTAATCCAAATCCAAACTTCAATAGAGAATTCAACCATTCTTCAGTTCATACTCTACAAAAAAGAAAAAAGAAGAATATGCAAACTGGGATGCACCATCAAATTCGAAACAAACTACAAGAACTTCTAAAACAGAACCCTCGATTCCCATTCAGGCAGAAACAATTATTTCCGTGTTCTTCAGTTCATATTCTTACCGGAAAAAAAAAAAAAAAAAAAAGGAAAAAAGAACAAGATCATGCGAACTGGGATGTACCAAGAAATTCGGAGCAGACAATAAGAACTTCTAACACAGAACCCTGGATTCCCATTCAGCCAAAAGCACATTAAAATCTAATGAAATCCCCATTAAGAAGACACCAGCGTATTAATTGAATTAATTTTATTATGAAAATTAAAAACACACAAGAAAAAGTCAATTCGAAACAGCATACCAGAGGACAATGGTAAAATCAAGATTTGAGTTCCCTATTATTGGGAAGATCTTACAGAGATGGATGCGGTATAAATTTGCTTCGCCTATTTGAGAAAAACTACGTACTACATCCCTCCTTTTTCTCGGCGATAATTATTTTTTATATATATATATATATATATATATATTACTTTTTTACTTTAATTATTTATAATCGTTATTTGCATTCCAGAGCCAGTGTACAACATTTTGGCGTGATTTGTTTGTTTTTTTAATATTTAAAGTAATTAATTCAATTTATTTTTGACTAAAATTAAATTACTATTAATCATAAAAAATGTATTAAAATAATTCTTCAAATTAAAATGGGAATTAAAATTAATAAAAAAAATTTAAATTGATGCAAAATATATGTATTATTATTTTTTGCTTATTAATAAATTTGACGAGTATGTTTCGTATAATATTGACATTTATATATTAAATAATATATATAAATGTAAATAGTTATTTATTTTGTGATAAAAAATTATTATCAGATGTTTGGCATGATGGTTAAGTAGAAATGAACTGATCAATGAGGCCAAATTGCCATTAACGATTCCTATTATTTGCTTTGGTTTTTTTGCCCTTTTATGAACAAAAATCAAATAATATATATACATATATATATATATTGCTCAAAATTAGAAACTAACCGAAACTGAGCTTGGAAAATCTTGGATTTGGTTTCACTCCACTCATTTACAGCACTATGTTCGGATGATGAGTTACAGTTCTGAGTCATAATAAGTAAGGTATAATCAGTGATTTTTCATATATATATATATATACATATATAAAATATATATCTCTTCTCAATTATAGAAGTGTACTTTAAGTTTCGGTCTAAATCCATCCTCTCCTTGAATAAAATGTGTGCGTGTGTGTGGATATGAATAGAAGAGAAAAGAACAAAAAGAAAAGGGGGAAAAACTCCTGTGAAGATGATGATGATGATATACCAAACAGTGAAGGATTCTTCTTATGAAGCAAGTGATCTTTTCATCTGATTCCTGGAATTTGAACCCCATTCAATAGCTTCTGCAACTGCTCTCTGTCGCTCTTCTGCATGGGTGTTACTATTGTTATGAATATCGTCGGCTGTTTTATCAGGTAAAACCGGGGTGGAGGAAGCAGAGCCGGGAGAAGCCATTTCTGTGTCTGTTCCTATCCAGAGATAGCTTAAAGCTGTGACTACGTCGCTCATTAGAGGTCGGACAGCAGGATCTTCATTTAAACACATTGCAGAAACTGCTATAGCTTGGCTTAAACTCTTTCTTGGGTAATTTCCATCAAGAAGTGGATCTGCCAGTTCTCCATGTCTACTTGGTTCCTTGAACATTGGTTCTGCCTGATGGGGTTTTTTTTTTTTTTTTTTTACAGGTCAAGCAAATCAAAGAAACACATTGTTAAAAATTTCTAGGCATGAAGAGAAAGAGAAAGAGAAAAACACAAGAACTTCATAATATAGGTCAGGATGATCAAATAACAAAAACATACCCAAACAGCTAAGTTTTGTTCCTTGGGATCCTTTGTTGTGTCAATGGCCCTCCTTCCTGTAATCAACTCCAAAAGAACAACACCGAAACTATAAACATCTGATTTTACAGTAAGCTGCCCTGTTAATTGGTATTCCGGGGCACAATAACCATATGTTCCCATCACCCTTGATGATACATGTGTTTTATCTCCCACAGGTCCAAGCTTAGCTAATCCGAAGTCTGATAGTTTTGCATTGAAGTCATCATCCAACAAAATGTTCGACGATTTTAGGTCACGGTAAATCACTGGTGGGTTTGCACTGTCGTGCAAATACTCTAGACCTTTGGCTGCATGTAAAGCTATCTTCATTCTTTTGAACCAATCAAGGGGAGGTTGATTAGGTGGAATATCTACAAAAACAAAATAAAAAATCAGTGGAAAATCCACTGATTCGAAATGTAAATCCTGAAAATGATCCTACCTAGTAAATGATCTTCAAGGGATCCTCGTGACATAAACTCATAAACAAGAAGTCTCTGATCTCCATCAGCACAATATCCAATTAGATTTACTAGATTCTGATGATGCAGAAGGCTCAGCATCAAGACCTCTACTAGAAATTCTCTGTTTCCTTGCAATCCATTACGATCTAGTTGCTTCACAGCTACAATCTAAACTAAGACAACATATATGATAAAATTAGGAATCTCTATATGATAAAACCATAGAGTTGCTATTACCTGTTCAGGTTTCTCGAGGCGACCCCTGTAAACTCGACCAAATCCACCTTCCCCAAGCAAACATTCCTGTCTGAAATTCTTTGTTGCAGTAGCTAGCTCTCTAAAAGTGAAAGTTTGGGCTGCAATGTTGTTGTTGCCTGTATCTTTATTAAAAGCTTTTTGGTTTTCACCATCATTTTTCTTCCCTGGATCCCCTGCAACAAGCATTTCATCATGTACTTTCTATGACAATTGACAAACATACATTTTTTTTATCTCAGCCAATACACAACCTAATATTGTTATAGTCGTCAGTTGTATCCGAGCTGGGATCGGAAAAGCTAAAACCCATTTACAATGAAGAGATCGCCTAAACCATCCAATTAAAAAAAGGTAAAAATGAAGAAGAAGGGGGGCGGTGTGTTTACCAGGTCGTGGTGGACGCACAGGCGTTTGTGATTGCGATTGCGGTTGTGGATGAACTCGTGGTTCGCGTGGGGAGTCTCTTGGACGGGCAGGAGCCGGTGCTTGTCCTCTGCTCCGGTTGTCCTGTCCTTTGGAAGCTTTCTTTTCAGGGGATGAAAAACACGAAAAACAATTCATTTTTCTAAAAATTTCTTTTCAGCCCAACGGATCCAAACACAATATCTTCCTCAACGAGGCTTCCGTGAACAAGAACTATACAAAAAAAAAAAAAAAAAAACCCCAATCTCTTATCAAGTATCACCAAAATAATCCACGAAAAAAAGAAAAAATTAAGAAAGGAAATCAATCTGTTTTTTCAATTCTCTGTAGGAAGACAGCCACGTTCCCCGGAAAAAAAATACGATGGCGGAATCGGAGCGGACGGCTAGATTTCAACAGAATACCGAGAAATTTCACCTCCGAAAGTCTCTTTCAAAGAAAAGAAAATCACTAAAAATTCACCTACAGAGCATGATGGTAAAGCCACCTGAGAATCTTAAAGAATATATGCCATTGAATTCAAGCGAAGAAGCCCAAAAAAAGTTTCAAAAAAATGAGTTTTTAAAGGGTCTATGAATATAGACAAGCAGTATATTATGATCTTCTTCTAAATGCAAGAAAAAATCAAAGCCAGATAAAATGGTTCATTTCCAGATTATCATCTCCGAAAGCCATATCCAGACAAAGGAGGAAAGAGAGAAAATGAGTGTTAAAAATTTCCTGTTACTTTCCCCGTCGAAGATGGCAAAAGAAAGGAACAGAGAGTTTGAAGGGACGTTCGGTAGGCAATAATAAGTAAGTAATATCTTAGGACCAATTTGGCGGGGAAACTTGGCCAAACACAATTGCAAAGTCCACAAATAAATGCCCTTTTTAACATTATATATATAAAAAAATATCATATAATACTTATGTATTTTTAGCTTCCAAGACATTCATTCTCAAAATAATTATTATATTTTTATTATTATTATTATTTTTATGGAAGATACACAATAATCTTTCAACTTTTCTATTATTAGATCATTTACTATCTTCGACTAATTTGAATTTTGCTAACAAAATTTTAATTTTTACTCAAAAAAATGTCTAATCCTAACTCACACAGGATTCTAACTTTTACTCAAAAGAATACTTAACCCATACATGAATCTCACTCAAACACGTGGAAATACCTAACCTGGACTCATACGAGTCTAACTCTTTCTCGGGGATATGCCTAACCCATACATTAGTCTAACTTGTAGGAAAAATGTTTAATAAGTCTAACTCTTACTCGAAAAAATACCTAACACAGACTCTTACATGAAGCTCGATCTCTTTCTTCTAGTTACTGCTGGTGTCATTCTAGCAAAACATACACAGATTACTGTCTTAAAAGAGCTACAGATCAAGAATTATCAACATCCATAGATGCGACTAAGACCAGGCTCACAAGTGAAGCTTCTTTCTTTTCTCCAATTCTGCCTCACTCCATATGCTTCATTCCACATTCCAGAAGATGAATATACATTGGAAAGTGCAACATGGATTGAAGAAATCTGTGTTCTATACTCCATCCTTTTAGCAACCCGTTCACCTAATTCAACATTCTCGTGTACATGACAAGCACCAAGCAATGCAGCCCAAGCTGTACTGGTTGGACAGCCATGATGGCTAGTTTCTTGCTCCCCAATTTCCACAAGTAGATTCCATGCTTCATCAAGCCTGCCGGAACGCCCCAACAAATCAATTATACATGTGTAGTGATCTTCCATTGGGATCAAATTATACTTCTCCATCATCATCTTGAAGTATTGCAATCCCTCAACTACCAAACCACCATGACTACAAGCAGTTAATACAGCAATGAATGTCACTTCATTTGGCTCAATTCCAGCAGTACTGATCATCTGCTGGAAAACTTCAATGGCATTAAAACAGAAACCATGAACTGCATAACCCATGATGATAGATGTCCATGCAAAAATGTTCTTTATCATCATTGAATCAAATACTTTTTGGGCATAGAGCAACTTTCCGGATTTAGAATACATGTCAACCAAAGCTGTTCCCACAACTACACTACTGATGTCAGGAGTTGTTGATGTCCTCAAAATCTTTGCATGTATTTGTTTTCCCTTCTCCAGATGAGTTAAGTCACGGCATGCCTCAAGGCCCACAACAAAACTCAGGCTATTCCCACGAACCATGAACCCTTCTTCTGTGTCAAAATGCATTCTTGTCAATAAATTTAAGGTTTCATTTGGCCAGCCACCCTGAACATACCCCATCATCATGCTAGTCCATGATATTACATTTTTCTCAGGCATGATTTCAAATATTGTCCTAGCATCTTCAATTAAACCATTATAGACATAGCCAGCTATCATTGCATTTCCATGTGAAACATCTCTTCTGTACAACCAAGAATCATAAACTCTCCGAGCTGCATCAACATCGCTGCATTTACTATACATGTCAATCAAAGCACAACCAACGTATACGCTATTCCCCAATGAATTAACACTGGCAAGCGACTCAGTCAGAACAATGAACATACCGTGGAGTTGCTTTCCAACTTTAAGGAAAGAAAGCTTTGTACAAGTTGATAAAAGTGGAGTAATCAGAGTATGATCCCAGTACAGCATCTTAACTCCATGCTTATCTGAAGAAATACATTTCAAAGCATGGTGATAGTTATAATTGAAGATATATCCTCTGATCTTTATAAGATTAAAGAACACATCATCTTCAGTCCCATTCAAAACATTCTCGGCAGATTCAACATCACCACAATAGAAGTACATATTAGCTATTGAACCCAAGCAGTCCAACTCGAAACCCCTAATAATAGCATAACCATGAACTTGCATTCCCAAGACTAAATCCTGCACCTCAGCACAACCTGTTAACACAGTGGCAACAGTAAACTCATCTGGCAAGTAAACTTCCCCATCTGTCATCATTCGAAACATATCCAAACCAACTTTTTCCATACCATTTCGAACAAAAACAGAGAGCATGGTGTTCCAAGTCACCAAATTTCGTCGAGGCATTTCATCGAATAGCTTACTGGCATACTCTGTAAACCCGCATTTACCATACATACAAACCAATGCTGTCCCAAGGAACACGCATTGGAGAACAAGTCCTTGTTTGATAACATGACCATGAAGGGCTTGGCCGAAGGAAACTTGTTCCGGAGCAGAAGCAATTGCTCGAGCCACGGAAGTGAAGACATAGGAATTTGGCCGTGTATTTGGTGCGGGATTGAGAGTGTGTCGGCGGATCATGTCGGAATAAATCTGAAGGGCTTTGAGAGGTTGGTTGGAGCGTGAATAGGCGGAGATGAGTGAAGCCCATAGTGCTGTATCTCGGAGGTTGAACGGCACCTGGTCGAAGACTTGTTGAACTTGACTCAGCGAGTTCAGGGTTGAAGAAGAGGCGTACTCGGCAATGAGTTTGGAGGCGTGTACTGGGTCGGCAACTAGGCCGAGTTTGATCAGCCGGGCATGTCTGTTCATTCATAGAATCAAATGATTATCAATCCTTTCTTCTTCTGATCAAATAATTATATTTCATTAACAGCGGTGGTGGCGACGGCGCCCCGCATAGGAACACTGCTGAAGCAGCGCGAAATATTTTCCTCAGTACGATTTTAAAACAAAGGCTCAACCAAATAAACTTTAATATCTTTTTAAAATCTTCAAGAAATTTTAAAGGAAATATTTGTAAAATTGAAATTTAAATATATATATTTTTAAACAATTATTATTTTAGTCTTAAGAAAATGAATAAACAATGGAGAGATTCCAATTCAAAGTAAATGAAAGGAGAAAATGTTAATTTCAATTCAAAGCAACGGTTATAAGATCTATGGAGTACAAAGCAGAATGGATACAAAGTAATAAAAAGCTTGAATATCAATCACTACAAGGAATTACGAAGAAAATTAAAAGTAAAAAAAAAAAAAGCTGTGAACAGTTTTCTCTCTTTTAAATTACATGGTTGCCTAACCAAAAATTATGAAGATTATAATTTTACAACACAATGATGGAAGTGGAAATAAAAATAATAAAAAAAAAAAAAAAAAACCTAATCCACCCTCCCTATCAGAAGGAAAAAATAATACCTGACTTTTCTAGTAATAATCAAAACGCAACCTTAACTTCTACGGAGGAATCTGTCAAAGTTATATTTTTTGAATCATCTGCTTTCGGGTGGTTACCGCACTCAAAATTGAGCCTCACATGCAAGGGTTTGAGAAAGACTAGATCATGTAGACTCTTATTTGATCTCAATAAGAACTGAATGAGTGAATCTCTCCTAGGCCTTCCATTTGGATCCAGAATCTCTGCTAACCTGGCTGCACTTTTGTGTAGAGTATCTGAGGTTGAAATTGGACTATTTTTCAGCTTTAAATATAGAGGCGCATAAATGATAACCTGAGGAGAAAAACAAAAAGATTAGTCCAGTGAACAAAGCAAAGATCTATTTGGCTGACACGACCTGAACGAGAGAGTCCTGATCATATCAGTGGCAATACCTCACTTGTTCCAGGACTTGTACTAACAATGCACTTAATGCAAACACTCCCATCTTTGACTTTACAATCAGAATTCTTTGTCTGTACTTCCATGCTTGAATCTATTTCTGATGTTGCAAATGTAAGGTTGTCAATTTCATCATACCACTGTTGGGCAACACCAACCTGCACACAGTTGAGGAGTGAAATCTCGAACTAGAGAACTAAAATAAATTGTTCTTATGGTTCTTTTACAATTTCTCACACAAAGTATAGGGCGAGGACATAAAATTCTAACAAAAAAGGTTCAGGGAAAGAGAGGGAACAATAAATAGATAGATATATGAAGAACTCAAAGCCTTGCTACGGTAGATACCTTTTCTGAAGAAGCAACTCTGCTCTCAGCACCTGAGACTTCAATTGCAGATCCTCTTGCATGGCACCGCACAGATTTTTCTTCTAGTGGTTCAACAAGAATAACATCTCCTGGAATGTCTACATTCAATACTATGGTAACTTTACCTGTCACATATAGTGAAGAATGACAATGAACAAAATGCATCCAAGGGTAAAACTTATGTCCACATGCAGAACCAAGGGTAAAATAACAGGACACTAGTTGTAGCAGAACCAATCACGAACAGATGAATGGTACCTTCAATTTTAAGTCAAATGAAACTTCAAAAGGAACTAGAAGTATTAGGCACATGATCAAAACTATATGACAGAGAGGGTAGTAGTGCTAAGAAAAAGGAATTTGATTTCAACAGGAAGCACTGAGAAACAGTTGAAACTGAATGCAAAGAAACTAACAGTAAAAAGTATACAAATTCCTTTGAATTGTGAGCAACAAAAAACTATACCTGGCAACAAGTAGAAACTTTGAACATGATCGATGTGCATTTCTGATAATGCTTCATCACTACGATATAGAAAGAAAGATAAATAAGGTAACAGGAAACAGTCATCAAGTACTTCAGTTATATTACAGCTTTCTTTGCTTACGCTGCAAAAACTTTCTCCAGAGGGAATGAGCACCAATAGGGAAGCCCGAGGATACCAAAATTTGATAACTGGAAGCTTGAAGTTGAACCAGACTTCATATCAAGTCTCCATAACATCTGACCCACTTCAAAGATAAACTAATCATAAATTGAATTATGCACATATAAATACTAATAGAAGAAAAGTACGGGCTCATTGTTTGTACCTGCATCACATATGAAAATATAGTCCTTAAATTTCACAATGGAAGACATCAAGCCAGCATGAGGAATTCCATCCAAGGAGTAACTTGTTTTTATTTGTTGCAGCAACCAATTATCAGGCATGTGCTTCACAAGAGTTGCTCTGTCCTTAATCATCTCTCCGCACATCTCCAAAATATTTGGAAAACCTTTAGATTGCTCTTAAGTCAACAAGGGGAAGCTGACAAGTGACTGGAGAAAATGATAATCTTAATAATAAGGATCTAACCTTTCACTACTTCTCTGATAATTCCTGAAGTAAGATCCATAATCCAAAGAGTTCCAAAGCTGCATCAGAAATTTAATTGCTGAGAATGATGCTCTATTTAAACTCCCCTACAAAAACCCCTTCCTTCCCCCAACCCCTTCAAAAAAAATATAAATAAATAAATAATAATAATAATAATAATAAACAACTGAAAAATAAAAGTAACGTAAAAATGCTTCACTGATCCACATTCTATTGGTGACTCTAGCTTAAAATATTTATCAGATCATTAATATGCTACTTCACTATTGGAGTCCTTAGTGAGAGGTGTACAAGATCACATAGAAGACAATACAAAAACAGGAATGTGAAACTTTTTATCGACAGAAATAATGAACCACATCTAAGGCAAAGAAACTTCAATGATAAATTAATTTTACAAATTAAAATTTTTACTTTTAAACATTAAAGTTTTAAAAAAAGGCAGGCTATATTTAAACAATTGAGCCAAGTTTCATGATTTTACCCGCATAAACATAACAAATTGTTAGTAGTTTCATAGTAAAGACTAGACTTAACAAGCAGAGTTTAAAAGGTATAGATATTATTTGAAGTAGTTTTATATCCAATTATATGACTACATCAGAAATATACCTGCGGTTGAGAATGAAAAGATCATTATCATTTGACTTCAATAGGTGCCATGGAAACAAAAGTAAATCAGGATGGAGTTCGTCAGACTTAGTTTCAGCATCTCGTTTCATCCCCAACTTGTCCAGAATCCAGCTCCATAAACTAGTACTTTTTTCAACAGAGGTTGTAGGATAAATTGTCTCAACAACTCGCCTCTTCATATCAGCTCTCCTTATGGCATGGTTCTTGGGTAACAAATGGATGAAAACAAGTTAAGTGGGTAATAGGTTGCATGGGAAAAGGCCAAACCCAGAAGTAGTAAACCATATAAGTAGCCGCCATCCGGCAAAAACCCCGGCCAGTTCATTATCATACATAAATTGACCCTTGCAACAACTTTGTATTGGTAGGTGAATCATTTTCACACATGAGAGAGAGAATTACTTCCTGCCTTCCTTCTCTCCTTCCTTTTTATCTAGTTTCTATTCATACACAAGCATTTAAAAGACAAAAATACACTTGTATTCAACTATCTAAAAATCCAAGGCTACTGATAAATGTAAAATTTGTACAAGTTAACAGAAAATTTCTCATAAAAAAAACTCTGCCTCCATGCTAAACCAAGTGAGCTAGTGATACTAAATATGATTCATAAAATAATTTTAACTAAATATCATCATTACTCTTTTTTAAAAACTAAGAAATATTTTTAAAAAATAAAACATGCAAAACATGTGTATTATTAGAACTTTTTAACGCACAACATATTTGTAATTCCAAAAGCACAAATGTATACCTCTGAGTCCACAAAATAAAGGCAATCATCAGAGGCATGATAAAGAGAAGCAGCAGGGCACATTAGCTTGGCATTCTCAAATTCTGCATCCTCAAAACCAGGAGAAGAACCAATCTGATATTCAGAAATTCATTAAAGTTGACACTTCTGCCTTCTCTATTATTTAATATTAATTATTAATTTGAGAGTTAGATTTTTATGTACTTATACATACAGAGTCCAAAATCTTCCCGTTGTTGTCAAGGATGATGATGCGGTGGTGATTAACATCAGAAAGGAACAAGCGATTGCCATCTTCATCAACAGAAATACAACCTGCAATAGAAGAAAAGCTTATGGGAAGCTGATATAAAATCTAATCCAAGACATATAAATGACCTAAAGAAATTAACAAACAAACGTAACACTATTCTATGTTTATTACCAAAACTAGAAATATGTTAACCTGATATCAGAACAGTACACAACATTCTTCCCAACCCCACAAAAAAAAAAATAAATAAATAAATAATGAAGAAGAAGAAGAGATAAGTAGAATGTGCACACTACAACTGCTAGAAAGATTAACGGCTTAATTCTTCAATCAAATATAGAGATCACTTTTTAAAACATTAAAATTGAAATTCTGCTTATTTATGGGAAATTTAAGTACTACAGACTCATGTAAAACAAGAAATTTATATGAAAGAGAGACTTCATACCATATAATTACAAGAACTACAAAAAAATATTGTATTTGTTAAAGCCTTTCTCTTTACATCTAATCATATTTTAGATGCCAGACTATCTTCTTTCATAGACTAATTGGCAATTAAGTGGCAGGAAGACAGAAATCATAGTACACAATGTCAAGGCTGAAAGCCAGAAGAAAACTTTGAATCCTTATTTTGATTAGCAGAACTTAGAAAGTTACAAAATGCAATAACCAAACTCAACAAGCTAAGTAACTGACACAAGAAGACAAATAATTTTGAGAGGCAAATAAAGACAAATAATTTAAGTACTGCAATAAAGACAAATAACCAAACCCAACCGTTGTAGTAGTAGTATGTAAAAAAGGGTCATGAAACTTCTACCAGGAAAATAAAGAAGCAAGTTCCTCATGGGTAAGCTAAGGTACGGTTCCTTTACAGTTTGAGTTGGGTTCACCCAAGTGCTTTCCAATTTATTCACCAACTTAGAGCTGTCGGTGTGCTCCATGGTTAAAACCTCGAGAGCTGCCAAATGACCAGGCAGAACATCAAAATTAAGTAAAAATTCTATTGAGGAAAAAACTATGAGCTGCATTTTACGCATACTATCAAAGGGTCAAATATAATAGTCAGATAATTTCACACAAAGTAAAGTATATCCAGCAACCAATCCTAGTTAAACCCTGCTTATAAGTTGACAAATAGAAAATTCAACTTCATAGTTGAAAAATATTCTCAAATAGTTGAAACCCTGTTTATATATCCAGTATAAAAGAATCACACAGCACCATCTACATTGTCTCTGTCAGTTTATAATAGCTACTGCCAATGGAAGAAAAGAAAGTAGCAAACCTTTATCTAGAGAGACAAGATCAACATCCTCTGCGTGGTATATTAGAGGGTTTTGGAAGCCCTTAACCATGATGTAGCAAGCCCCATCTTTCGTCTATATGAGCAAATACAAACTCATAAATATTTGAAGTGATCAAGTTCATATATCTACTACATAACTGCTACAAAAGCATTTTTATGGATATCATGCTAGAAGCTAGAATTTCAACCATATCAAAAGACAATCAAGTGCTTCATAGGTATCTAGAAAGCTGGTTATAATGAACTAGAATCAACATTTTAAATCACATTTTTGAATAGTCCTTGGCTAGAAAAATTGATGAACAAACCTCAGAGAAATATTTGTTAGACAATAAGACTGGAAATGTAACATAATCAATCATGATCTTGTTGATTAAATCTGTACTGACAGCATCTGAAGATATTGACTGGCTACATTGAAAACCCATGATTTGAAGAGAAGGATACCTGCAAAATGAATGATAAGAAGTATTTGACAATCTGAATCTAAAATCATAAGAAAGACAGATTCGAAGTTAACAAGAGAACATTGTCCACCATAACTCTACCTTTGCTGCAGCAATTTAACATTTTCAAACATGATCGTGGAGTTGCAGCCTGGCACTAAAGCATCTCCAAATAATTTACCAGCAAGAATTAAAAAAATGCCATCTTTTTTAAGGAAGCACTGGGAAACCTCAATTTTATTCAACCAACGATGGGAAGGACCTGTAAATTAGTATAAAATTTCAAACATGCAATATGTAAGTCCAGTTAACATGGAAATGTGAAGTTGTAATAACTCCTCAGAGTCTTGGAGGAGGACAGCCATACATTATGAGAGTTCACTGATAGATGTGTATTTTACTGCAGAGCACCCAAACCAGAAGTCTGTTCCCTAGTATCCACAAGCATATAGGTTCCAAAGTTTCTAAGAAATTTAAAGGAGCTATGTTTCCTAGATAATCTAATATTTTATTATGCACTTAAGTACTTTCTTAAAAAGCACGACCTAAATCATCGTTTGACTTCTACACTCCTACGTTCAACAGAAAAGGGGAGAGAAAAGTGTTTGCACAATTCTCATTTTTCTATTTCATATGCACATAATCTGATAAATATGAAGCAATTGGTATCTTGAAGATCTGTATAACAATATCACATATTCCCATCGCATACTCTAGCATCAGCATAATCTACAAACATACTGGTTTGCGAGAAATACACAAAATAAATTTTGGATTGTCATGTGCATATCAATTTCAATTTTTCATACCTGGACTAAACTTAAATAGAAACCGATAATGAAAAACAAACTGATCATTTCTGAACCACACAAGTGGTATAGCAATATCAGGATTATGGGATTGACAAATTACAGAAGTGGCAGCATCAACTAGGGGTTAGAAAATAATAATCCCAGACATAAAAAGCAGGTTCATTGACCTTGGATTTTATCTAGAGCAGATTGGATAAAAGACAGAAGATCAGCTTCTGGAGGAGGTTCGTGTTTTCGCTTTGCCATTGCTGAATACCTGAAGAAAAACTGCCTTGGCAAGTTAGGACCATTGAGTGGAAAATGTATTATCACAGCAGAAGGCTCCAAACTTTAAGGCATCATACACAAATTACATGTTTTTTTTTTCCTTTTTTTAATTTATTTTTACAACTTGCAGTTAAATAAGTTTCCTTTTCTAGTTTTTTATTTGACTAGCCACATACAGGCAGGCACTGAAAAAACAATTAAGCTTTAAACTACGCCATTTGCAATGCACTACAGAAATCTTCATCATAGCATTTATTCACCTTAATCTAAAGAAGAGAAAAAAAAATCAGAAAGCAGTTATAAATACCACACTTCAACAAGTATCACCTAAGTGTTTGCTAAAAGAACTCAATCAAAATCAATCGAGTTGGTAGAGCCGAAATTACTACTACCTTTGTCCATGAAAGCTTCCACATTCAAGCGTGTTGATGACTTTCGTGCAAATGTGGTGTGAAGTTTGTAAATGCGAATAGAGCAAATTAATGCCTCCTCTAGACGATTGGAGTCCATTGGCACCTTCACCCAAACACATGCATGAGTGAAAACAAAAAAAAAAAAAAGGGAAAAATTAGAACAGAAAACAGATAAGCAAGGGAGAGACTCAACTTGTGAAGCAAACTCTACCTGAGCAAACTTCGATCACAAGTGTAGAAATTTCCTTCAAACGCCGGAGTCTCAGAGCCATGGTAACAGCCGTAGAACTGCTAAAAAATTCGCCGGGTTAAAAGTCTGAATAGAGACGGCGGGAATG
Source organism: Cynanchum wilfordii (assembly GCA_025388415.1). NCBI lineage: Eukaryota > Viridiplantae > Streptophyta > Magnoliopsida > Gentianales > Apocynaceae > Cynanchum > Cynanchum wilfordii. Next base: position 166,340 of record JAHSUH010000487.1, read on the forward strand.
AAGTAACTTGAGTCCGAATCCCGCGGCCGTAATACATAGACATATTCTCCCGTCATTTAGAGAAAATATTGGGCCTCTATCGATTGAAAGTTTGAACGAAGCCCAAATTTATCTTGGTCATGATTAAGGTAGGATTTACTGGTAACACTCTACATTAAACTTCAGACTACCTTTTAAATATATATAAAAAAATTGTAAAAAATTAAAATAATTACTTTTATTTTGTGTTACCTAAAAGGCCTCATACTAATAGAATAAGTGGAATTTTTTTTTTTTTTTTTTAGTGATGGTGTCCGATTTTTACCCGATTAATCCAACACTGCGAGATCTGACAGCACTATGACTAAAATGGGATGTCGAACTCCCGCTCTGCCAACTTGGCCACAAACATTTGACATAGAATATATACTTTAATCAATCTCTTTTAAGGGACAAAAACCCCTTTTTAAAGCATAACCCATTGATGATTATTGAATAAATTTCAATGGACAAATTATAACTTTACATATATATATATATATATATATATATATATAATTAGAGAGAGAGAGAGGAAGAAGAAGAAGAAATTGTGATTACCTTAATTTGCGATGTAATGATGCAGAGGTCTTAAAAATTAGTCATAGTTTTGACGGTCCAAAACAAAAAGAATTGGAAGCAATTTTGTCCTCACAATTGCCTCTTTCTATTCTCTCCCTTATTAATCATGCAAAAACAAAAAAAAAAATCGCACTGTTTTGTTTCGTCTTTATACTTATACTACTCATAATAGGAGATTTATTTAACAAAATTTTTTTACACTTTTTTTTTTTAAAAAAAAAAAATGCTAATATTGACAAAAAAAATTTGTTGCAATGGTAACATAATTGTGAAAATTTATGAATTTACGTCACGTGCAAAAAATATTAAATTTTTAAAATGCTTACATTGAAATATTTTTATTATTTTATATAAAATATTAAATTAATATTAGTAATAAAAGGTGTAGATTTTAACAATTTCTTAGTTTGCCTTTTTATATGTGGATATAAATATTTATATTTTGCGATAATATACGTGGATAATTCATAATCTCTTAATTATAAATAAAAATGCATAATACAACTTATCTAAAATGAGTAAGTGTTATTTTCATAAGGAAGGAGGAAGGAGAGATGCATTTTGGAAACTTGGTATTCTCGTCGATTAATTCTGGGAGAGATTCGTGAGAGAACACTCTCAAAATTACTGCATATACATGAAATTGCAGTAAAAAAAATGTCTTTATCATGTGTGAAACTTAGGTTTCTCATTTGACAGAGGAGATATCTAATAAAAAAACAAACCAATGAGACTTCTAGACTAATCCCCTTCAGGTCGGGTCGGTCCTTACGCGGGAAAGCCCTAAATTTTAAATTTTTAATGCCTGAAATATGAGCGTGGTTTTCAACCTCACTTAAGTTAAGAGAGATACATTTTGCTTGAAGAAAGAAATGTGTGTGTTTTTTAGCATAGAGATAGGGAGACATTGAAAGAAAAATTTCTACCCAAACCGTACTAAAAAAGAGTCAAATAATGTGTATGTAATTGATATATATATATATATATATATATATATATATATAAAAATTTAGCAAAAAATAAAAAAAAAAAAATAAGTATAGGTTAATAAATATGATTGCTGAATAACATAACAGGAGCTAGGAAAGGAAAAGAACAGTAAAATGATTATTATCAAATCATGGGTTGATGATGATGATGGCTTTTTTGGCTTTCTGGGTTTTCTATTCAGCTTTATTGGATTTTGTGTTTTGAGACGACAAAACAAAAAATCCAAAACCACCCCCAATTCAATTCAATCACAATAATAATTAAAACAATTTTTTTATTTTTTTTTTTTGTAAGTGACAATTAATTGTTAGATAGAGGCAAGAAAACAACAAAAAAAAAAAAGAAAAAAAGAAGAGGGGGTCCCTTCCTCCCTTTGCTTCCACTACTGTAACGTACTCACACCAACCAGATCTGACACCACTGCTGCTGCTCTGCTGCTTCTCTTCCTCTGTTTCTCTCTCCTCTCTCTATCTTCTATCTTTCCCCCATTTTCCGTGATTTAACATCAGATTTATGAAGAAACCAAAAGAACCCTAATTAACATATATATATATATATATATATCAACAATGGTGTGTGGTTCTCTTGATGGCTAGACCATGAAGCTTCTGTCTGGCTATAGAGATTTTCTTTATATATATATATTATTTCTTTTTCTTTTTGATCAGGAATTGGGAGCTAGCGGAGGGAGACCAGTAAGGGATGATATATATATATATATGCAAGATTGAATCTTGAAGAAGGAAATAATTTATATATATAATATATATATAATGGAATTGTAAGAAAAAGAAGATGAAAATTAGAACAAAAACATAATAAAAGATTCAACCAATTACATGAATAGAACTCTCCGCAAAACTATATATATCATATATGTAACAACAATATTCATTATATATATGTCTCAAATTTAATTACATATATAGATTTATCCTTACTAGAAATATATATATATATATTAAAATATAAAAAAAAAGGTTTCACTGGCTATACAATTCTACAAAAAAAAAGAAAAGAAGAAGGTGGTGGTATAACAATAATGGCGATATCGATGACAACAACAAAGCTAACAAACTTCTCACTGAAGACAAGTAATAGTAGTATTAATGGCGAGTGATTATATATATATATATATATATGTATAGCTGCGTACGTACGTACCGTACCGTACGACGCCGTTAAACCGGTTGAAACAAGATCTCCAATACAACTTAAAAACTTACGTACCCGGTAATTAATTTTGTTTTAAAATATTAATTTGAAATCGGGTTCGGACCACTTGGAACTTCATGTTCTGCTGCTTCGAATTCCCTGCGATAAATTTGGCTTTTTCTGTGGTGCAACTTCTTCATCACCATTTTTTTATTATTGGTTGTTGAGGAAGAAACTACTTGATCTGGTGTAGCTGCTGGGACGGCGTAAAGGAATGTTTGGGTGGAAAGTTTATAATTCTTGTTACTGGATTCTTGGTTCTGGGAATTAGAGGATTGAAGAAGAAGAAGAAGAAGAACGAGGATGAAGATGATAGGAAGAAATGAGGAGGAGGATTTCAATGTTGCCATGCAATCGAGATTAAGTAATAGAAAAAACCACCCCCCAAGAGTCCACAAGAGATCAATATCCATGAACCAGCCAAACGCCACCTTAAGGGCCCGGCTATTTTAGAAAGGAAGAAAGAAGATAGACAGAAGACTACGGCAGGAAGGAAAGAGAGAGAGAAAGAAATAAGGGAATTAAGGTAGCTAGCTAGAGAAGAGAAGCTTCACTAAAAGGAAATGGAAGAAAGAGGGTTTTGAAATTCGATTCACATTTTAATTTGTTTTGGGAAATTAGGGTTCATGAATATTACCAAAATGCCCTCTCTCTCTCTCTCTCTATGAAGATACCAGCTTGCACATATTATCTCATGGTATACATATATTTGGAATTAATGCAAGAATATTGTACAGTTTTGTTTGAATGCAAGAACATATTAATGAGATTATTAGAGACTGTTAAAATTGGATTTTCGTAAGAGTGAGTCTATATATTTTATTGATATAACGTTATTTTGATATGTACGTGTTATTATAACAAATTGTGAATATATTTATAACCTTTTTCTTTTATTCGTTATGAAATGTTAATAACATCCAACTTCAACATTCCCTTGTCTACATTTATGACCTAATAAACATTTTGAATCATATAATATATATAATAATAAGAAAATTAATATTCAATTTTAGTCATTTATCTTTTTAATTAATCAAATTATATCAATGTTTATGGACAACACTTAAAAGAAGAAATAAAAATAACGCGTGTATATATATATATATATATATATATATATATAAGGAATAAAAAAAGTTAAATATTTTAGAACAAAATAAAGTTTTTTTTTTTTTTTTGATAATTAGAACAAAATAAAGTTACTAAAAAACTTATTTATTTTTTTACATGTAGGAAGCAAGCAAAAGGTTACGAATACAGAGTGGAGGTGCAAAATAAAGGTATACATACGGCTTAATTATTTGTACAACGTGACACCACAAGATTCTTTTTCTTTTTTTTTCTTTTTTTTTTTTTTTTTTTTTTTTTTGAGAAATTCTAACTTTTAATGTGTCTAAAACTCATGACTTTTGGGTCATAAGTGAGGTTACTTACCAACTGAGCTACACCTGTTTGACTCTTTTGTTAAATATATATATATAATTATAATGTTACGGAAGTTCCTCTCCTGACATAATGATTTTTAAGTCTCTCTCTCAATCAAAATGTTGAGCTTGAGATATATTCACAAGTGCGGATAACACCTCAAAATAGATAAAAATAAAAAATTATAATGTTACGGACAAGGGCATAATGGTCATGTTACAATTATTTGCAAAGAGGGCTCGAATCCATCTTCTTCCTTCAACAATTATCTCTGCGATCTTGGGCGTATCGTAGACCTAAAAAATAGTGTACAGAGAAGAAAAAAAAACAGATCTACAAATAGAAGCTGGTTTCCCTTTTACAGTTTTTTGTATGACGGTGCTGATGGGCCATAACGTAAGATTTATCAAGAATAAATTAAGGAATCTTTCACAAGAAAGGAAAAAAAAAATAGCATAAATAATAATAATGAAAAAATTAAACAAATAGTTACATAATAATTTCGAGTAATATTACATTAAAAAAATTTAAATATAAAAACAAAATTAAAGAAAGGTAGTTAAAGGATAATGAAAGCCTTCTTTTTTTCTTTCTTTCTTTCTTTATTTTTTGGGCGGTTCATGGAAGAAACCTTTGCTTTGACTTATAGAACATTTATTTTATTTTTTTAATTATTGGATTCTATTATATATAATATATATGTATTTATTTATTTATTAATTTTTCTATTCTTTTTCTGTGTAGACATAACATATTTGTTCTTCTCTCTACACATCCCTTACTTGCCCTTATAAAGAAAATTCCTCCAAAAAGATATTCAAAGCTCAAACATATTTTTTCTCTTTTACATTTATTACTATATAAACTGCTTTGTTATGATGAAGCTTCTCAAACAATAATTTACTATTTTAATCAACTCTTTGACTATTAAGCCTTTGGTTTTGTTTAATGAGAAAGTGCATTATGAATGCTATACGAGAATGATGGGGTTTGACACTTGATCGCGCGCGTCATGTAAAAGCCAAAGTGAAGTCCTTCCCCAACTAAGAGTTAAATTGACTGCGCGCAATTATATCAAAACTGAATTAATTAGAGTCTCCAAATACCAGATGTATATGTAAAAATACAAATGTATATATAAACACTTACATACATACAATCGTTTCAATATATTTAGAGAAAAAAATATAGTTATTAATTTGATATAAGAGTTTTATTATATGTTCATACGAGAAGTAGTTTTTTTTTTTTTTTCCAAAATTAAGTTTCTAACCTCAGTTAAAAGTTATATACAAATTTTTACAATGATTTTTTGTACATTGATCGCTCAAATAAATACATACATATAAACATGTTTTATCTCTCAATTTAGATAGTAATTTATATATATATATATATATATATATAGTTAACTTAAGCTCCAAGTTATATATATATGAACTCTTGAAATGGTCAAATAACACTGTAAATTGACCTTAAATTTTGGGGAGAATCATTATGACCTTATAAAGTAAGTAAACCTTAGACCACCAGCGCAAAATAAGAAGAATAAGAAGAAAATAAATAAAATAATAATAATAATACTTTAGAAGACGTAATTCAATTAATAGTAACCTCACTTATAACCTAAAGATCATAAGTTGTGATTTTCTCATAATTATACAAACATATTATAAATGTGGAAAATTGTTTTAATTCAAAATGTCGGTCAAAAGTAGGTTTGTATCTTATTTTTAACTAAATGTTATGATTTTATAAGTCTTTTTTCATAATTTTTTTTAAATTGAAAAAAAAATCAGATGAATGATAATAATGGGAAAAAAAAAGGTAGACAGACATAATATAATATAAAAGAAAAGAAAAGAAAAGCAAGGGAAAGCATCGTATTCTCCATATAACATATTCATCAATCATCATTATATGCCTTTTGATGCTACAATTCCCATGTCCTGAAACAGCCAAAGGCGGCCTTGTCTCCTCCTTTATTTTTTCTTGGTGGGGTCATTTCATTTTATTCATGGGGCTATTTTTGTAATTTCACATTCTTTCCTTTTTCCTAATAGAGAGAGCGTTTCCTACTGATTATTGCATGATTTATTCAATAATTAAATAACTATCACCTTTTTGTCATAATTATTAGTATTGAATTAAAAAAAAAAATCATAAAATTAATATTGTCATTTCAATATTACCATTCTCTAAATTGTTAATTTTTATTCCAAAAAAAAAATATATATATATATATATATATATATAGTATGAAATAAAGTATAAAATGTCAAACCAAAAAACAAGTCCTAATTGCATGCGCTTACAAAAACTTAACCATCACGTGATGATTCACCAATTTCAGTGACAAAAGGATTTAAAAGTCAAGAATGAGAGTAGAAAAGGAGGCAATTATGAATTACAGATTTTATTGTAGTTGAAATTGATACATAATAATTTTATTTATAACTATAATAATAATAAAGCACTGGAAACAAAGAAATGAGGTACAATTTTTTTTTTAATTTATAGAAGACAAGACAGCCCTCTCCCACACCCAACTTAAAAACTTGGCCATAACTTTTTGTAATCGACAAGAATAGAGGCAAAAAGCTTAGCATATTATTTTATATATATATATATATATATAGGTCTCAGCAAAAACTGATAAAAACTGTGGTGTCCCAAAATGTCAACCAATTGAGATAAGCAATTACCTCAATCTCACTGGCATCCCCCCATAATTGATCACTATCATTTTTTTTTTTTTTTTTAAACATCCGGTATCCAAACCACACGGGTTGACTAATCCGGATTCGGCTTGAGATGCTCTCAGAGTCCAACTCTTACTCGAAAGTGAGGGTCTAATCCAGAGATTTTTAACGTGAGCGCTAACCACATTAGAGAGATTCAAAACCTCGACCATCCGTCCCGAGGAGAAGCATTAAGAGTCCACTTATCAACTCTCCCAAGATGTTGAGTTCGATTACTATCATTTTATTTTATTTTACTTTTAATCCAAATAGTATATAAAATTACCGTACTAATTTATAATATATTTTTTTATTATGTCAAATGAAGAACTATTTTTTTATTTGTAATATTATATTGTTATTATAACTCTGAACTTATCTTTTTTTTAAAACAAAGAATATGTCCTAAAAAATTATATTCAACTACAAGTTAAATTCCATGACTAAGTTCAAGATTATAATGGAATAGATGCTGCATATCTGGTATATAATATATATATATATATATATATTTCTTCATTTTTTTTTTCTAAGGTGGGATTGGAAACTAGGTGTGGTTATAGAATGAATGTGACATGACCTTATAGTGTTTCTGTGTGTGTTTTTTGGCGCGGAAGAAAAGAAAAGAGAAAAAAAAAAAGGTATTGATAAGATGTTCAGGAAGACAGAAAGAAGCAATACAATAAAATTCCCTTTCATGGTTAACTTATCAAAAAATAATAATAATGGATTCTTCTTTTATATCGTCCTCTCTCCATCCTATCTGACGAGAAAAAAAAAAGAAAAAAAAAGAGAAAAAAAAAATCCCATTCCCATTTAGAGGGCGGTGAGGGAGGATGTTAAATAACAAGCCAAAATGCCCTTTTTTTTTTTTTTCTTTTTGGCATCAAAGAATCATTAATTCCCAAAAGCATATTACTAATTAATACATATATAAATATATAAAAGAAAAAAAAATAGTTACCTAAGAGGTTAATAGTGGTCAAGTCTGTACATGCAGTGTTCTTAATTCCCCCACCCCGGCCCACCAACGCACACAAAGACACACTACACAGCTGAAGTAGGCAAACACGATATTTGGAGGTGACAAATATATATTAGGAACAAAGTATGGTCCACAGATCCGCAAAAATCTTTCCTCCCTGATGATCATTGTACAATCATGGCGTGTTAAAAGGGATCCCTCTCTCTCTATCTCTCCGCATATATATATATATATATATATAAGGAGAAGAAAACATCTATAAATACATACATATATATATACACAATTCTCTCACTTGATCATCATCACAGAATTTAGGGTTGTTCCTCATCTAAGGTCATTGTCCCTGGATAATGATATCTTATCAAACCCCCCCAAATCATGTCTTTGTCCAGTACGTTCACCCGCTCCATTTTCTATTTCTGCTCTCTCCATTTCTCATGGTTTTTACAAAGTTAATTGCTGATCTTGTAATTAAAGAAGCTTGAGGGAGTACTTATTTAGGAAATGAAGAACAGTGGTTAAAGTTGGTGTTGAATTTACCTATTGAGGAAAATTTAGGGCTACCTAGGAGTGGTTGGGGGTAGATAAAAAAACATGAAATGACAAGGCATATAAAAATGAAAATGAGATTATTAGGAGAAAAAGGGAAAAATTTAGCAGTGGTGACTAACCAAAGAAAAAGGGAAAAATTGAGAACCCTTTAATTTGAATATATATATATATATATATTGTTGCCCAGTAAAAGAGGATAAAGTTGGGAGTGGGAAACCATATATAGCTTTACAGAAAGAATGGACACACTACCATTTGATTAATGTATAATAAGAAGTTTCTTGCCTAAAGAGATTATTCGTGTAAAGATGGTAGGGCACAAGGATTATCTTCTCACCATGTCCTTTTGCTTTTTCATAATCTTTCTAAAAGTATTATATATATTTGCATCACCCTTAATGTGCTTGTCATTTTCATTATTTCCCATACATATTGCTCTCATTTTCTCCATTTTTCTTCTTCTCCTTCTTTTTCACCTTTCCCATTTGGTGAAACTAATCTCAAACCCCTATTTAGTAAAAAAAAAAAAAAAAATCCTAAAATTCTTTCAACCAACTACTACAAATAATTAACACTTTTTTTTGGTTTAAAGTAAATAATACTTTACTTACTAATTTCCCATAATTACATACACTCAACTATCACTTGCTAATACAATAATAATAATAATAAAAACATTAGTTTTTAATCAGGCTAAGGTAATGCCTACGTCACACTGCTTTTACTTAGCAATAGGCTTTATGTGTTTGACCTGGGCATACAGATACAAAGAGCACCAATATTTGCTAAAACAAAGAAAAGCTAAAACTATTGAGAGAAAGAAAAGCTAAAACTATTGAGAGAAAGAAAAGCTAAAACAAAGAGCACCAATATTTGCTATGGCTAGATAACTGTTATCACCTTGACTAAAAACAACCTTTCCCACAAATATTGTACTGAAAAAAAATAAAATAATAATAAAAATTCAAATTTTGAACCGAAAGAATATTAAATGTTCCCTCCATTTGCATTATTGGTGGCAACACAGAAAATCGTATCATCCCGCAGAATATGTTAAACATTCAAAGGATTGCTTTTTCAGGTCAAAAGTGGCATTACATCTTTACTTGCATGCATGGACGTATCAAGTATTTAATACTATACAAAGAACGTCTTTCTTTTTTGCTTTTTACAAAGAATCAATATGTTAATACATACTTTTTCTACGTTACAAAGCCCTTTTACACTATACAAAACCAGAATATGTCAACAACACGCAACTATTATTATTTTCTGGTTATGTTATTTATCTTCCAGGTAGTGTATACATGACAAGCAGTAGATTACACATATGCAAACATAGACTTCTGTAAAAAATACAATATTGCAGTTACTTATGTTACTCTGAATGCACGAATTTCAATCTTAGCTGTGAAAAAGATAATGACACCAAAAATGGAGAAAGAAATTTCTTAAATGTTGTGCGGATGACTGAAATACAATACCTTTTAGATAAAGAATCTTCTAGCTACTGGCACTACGTGAGAAATTTGGTTGACATTTGCTCTATAGAAGATGAAATTGCAAAGAATTGGAAGCGCACATAAATAAATCAACTCATATAATAAAAGCCAAAGCCCAAAAAATACCGGGGCATATCAGGAAGAACTTGAAGCTGCAAGAACAAGAAGAGTTGTGCTAGGCATAGCTCACTTCCAACGTAGAGATTGCCTTATTCCAGTATAGATAAGCCCCAGGGATCTTCCAATCAAGCAAACAAGAAAGAAGGAGATAGCATCACTTACTTTAGCAACAACAGTTCTAACCAATGGCATTGCAATATCAGCCAATTCAAGATAGAGACTGAAATAGTATGGCCTGCAAAAGAGAATGATATAATATCAGTTAAGAATATTCAAGGTTAGCCAATTCTTAGGGTAGCATAAGAAAAGGTGATACTGAGGAGTAAATATACCATCCATTTAAAGCCCTCAGTTCTTTGGTACGCTTAACAGAAACAGAAACAGGGGTTATCACCACAAATGATGGTTCAAGCAATAGTGGTGCAGATTTCTTGACGCCAAGTTTCCTCCACCATTTAAAGTTTTCAACTGTGGACTTAGAGTCCTCAACAACATGCCTCTGGAAAGTGCGCAAGTCAAAGCGATCTTCATACATTGACACAACAGATTCCATATTCTGATGCAACCATTGGTGCAGTGCCACCTGTCAACAGAAGATTCAATTCTACAGTGAAACTTCATAATTATCCATAATCATCGACCAATACTAGCTCCTGTATGAGAAGAAAGGGGAAGGGGCAATGAGGAGAAGAATTATAACGGCAAATACTATGGCAAAAACTGGCACCTCATTGCGTAATCTTTGAAGTGCTCGGGTTGATAAAGAACATAAACTCAAACCAAGACTGTTCATTTCACTAGATGTGCTACTGTCAACAGATATAAGTTCCAAGTACATGCTTGCAATACCATCTGCTAGTGTAATCACCAAATCTTCTAGAAGGGAGACTCCATGCTGGATAAACAAGCAACGGTCATAATAACCACTTGTCCTGTAACATATACATATAGTTATATTTTTACAAGAAATTTCAACAGATCATGATCTGACATAAAGTATCTAATTTTTATAAACAACATAGAGAGAATTTTCTCACTCCTTTAACTCATTCTCACAAGGCAAAGTTATGTGACCATTTTTTTTTTTTTTTTTTTTTTTTGGTAAATAAGTTATGTGACCATCTTACAACAACTTACTACAGGACATTAATGTACTAATGTACTACTAACTTGCTGTGTCCTAATCCTTCGCACTTTCTTATCTCCTTTTTTTCATATTCACGCTGCTTGGCATAGAGGCTTAAGTTAACAGGCCATGGTGGTTCATTAGGTTATTTCCCTTACATAAGTAGTATTCATGAATAAAGCATTGATCAAAGACTTGGCTAGTTGACAAAACAAAAGTTAAAAAATGGAAAGGAAGCAGAAGCATTTTGGAAAGTAGGCCAAAAGAAGCAAGAGTATTGTTTATATACCTGGAAGAACCATATGCAAGAGTGCATATCAACTCTGAGTATAAATATTCCTTGCCTGACTTTCTTATGTACTGTAAAATACTGTCACTCCCTTTCAACTTGCTTATAACTGAAGAAAGAAGAGCCTGTTCAGGGGAGAGAGAAAAGGATATGATCATCAGTACAACATAGAAAATTGTGTTTTCTTTTAGTTACGCAATATTCTGTTTCAGCTTATCCAAATACCTTGTCAAATGTGCTATTTTTAATACAAAGCTCCTCTTCCAGCCACGCCATGCACAAAGGCTGGCACGATTTCTGTATGATGCTTGTAAAACCCGTCAGTAATTCCTCTTTGCTCTCATTAGGTTTTCCAGAGAGATTATTGACCTGTTAAAGATTTTAAACGCCTGTGTTGTTATATGATGAAGCAATAGCCTGCAATACAGCTTTTTGGGCGTCTTAAAGATTCAACATATTTGCAGAATTTACAGACTACAACTCAAGTTTTCTTTAGTGGAATGGAAAACATAATATTCCCCAATACAATTGGCCATGATCATACGCATCATGATGAAATGCATTTCTTTGAAAAAAACCAAAATTCTTAACATTATATGTAATATGACAATGTCATTGCAACATATAATTCCAATGAACAAGTGACATGCCCTTAATCAACAAAATGAATATAACAAAGCACAAGTGATTGCCTGTTTCCTGAGCCACTGAAAAGAAGCCCACAACAAACGTAGCCTTGGAACCTCTGCAAGAGCAAGCAAACTTGAAGGTCGCAGTGCAAATTCTTCTTGAAATCCAGTCACTACATTTGTACCCTGCTTCACCGCATCTAATGAATCCAGGAGCTTGACTTTCACTATATCCCAGGCAAAGTGAAGGTTAACTTCATCATTTTGCTCTGGGCTGCAACTGAAGGACCACAGAGGTTTAAATCAGAAAATGTACACACCATTAACCATGCTATAGTAATAGCTAACCATAAAATATTCAACCTCATAATCTTCCTTACCTACCAGAGAGATTAGAGTTTTTGGGGACCGTGTTATTTGAATTATCACGAACATCTGTAAGCTGCTTGCCAACCGGAATCACTCCAGCTATGTAGGTTAGAAATATACTTGCCATAAGCAATGCCTGATCAGCAACAGGAACCCAGCCGGAGAGAGTTGCACCATCAGCTTCTACCAGGGCATCCATGAAAGAATACTTCGTTGAATTCTTTTGCAGTTTGGAAACCTTCACATTAGTCAATGGAGGAGCAAGCTTCCTCCCACTCCATGATGGGACTTGACAAGCTTTGCAGCTTCTGGAGTAGTATTTTCTGAATAACAAGGGGAAAAAAAATCAAAATAGCTTAGGAGATATATATATATATATATATATATATATATATATATATATATATATATATATAGCTGCAATTCAGTGGTGACACAAAGCCCATACTGGAATATAAAAATCGACAAACACAAAATGAAGACCAATACATCTCATTCATATACAAAGAGAAAAAGGACTGACGAATACCTTCTTACTCGAATCTGCAAAACTGGCGTGGGAACAAAAAACTGCTCTTCTACAAGATTTCTAGGCAAATGCAGCTTCACATTGGAGGGGAACACTAAATGTTCCACCACAGCCATTAATTATATTTTTCACCAACAATCAACTCATTCTACAACTCGTATTTCATGCTAGAAAGTCTTCAAACAATTCCAGAATCCAGAGTAAAACTAAACAAAAACAGACATACACACACTAAAAATCAAATTACAGAATCCACATTAATCAATAGACTTCAAAATCTAAATACAACCGACAAATCTCGATGATAATCTTACCATACGTAAAGATAAAGCCCCAAATTTATACGCGAAAAAAATTGAAATACATATATATATAGAGAGAGAGAGGAAAAATCAAGATGAACCACGGGGGGAAAGAGGAAAAGGGAAGAAGAAGGAAATCGGTGGTGGCGAATAACGATGGGGTGAGGAGGATTGAATGTGTGCGAACCTTGTTTGCTTGTTGTAGTCGGTCCACTTTCCACTTCCCCACAGGCAACAGACCACAAAGACTCCAGCGGAATTTGAAAGATTCGTAACTCACTAAGAACATGAACCTCTCCTCGTCATTTTCTGATAATTTCAGAAATTTTCCCCAATCTTTCTTTATACTTACAATTTAATCCCTAAAACTAGAAACTACTAAAAAATATTAAATCATTCTCGATCAATTTCTTCTTTGATCAATTGGTTTCAACAATTTTTCTCCCATATATATATAAAATTTAAATAAAATTGTAATGTTCAAAACTAATCCCAAGTAATTCAATTTTATTGTGACATATAAAGTTTTTCATCGATACTAATTCTATAAAAAGTTATTATTATTGGAGCAGTCTATTTATTTACACCTTGAGTAATGTATTTAAAATGTATTTTTATTTAAAATATATTGAATTAATATATATTTTTAATATTTAAAATATATTAACAAATGGGGTGGTGGCGCAGTTGGTTAGCGCGTAGGTCTCATAGCTTCTGAGTTATCCTGAGGTCGAGAGTTCGAGCCTCTCTCACCCCAATAATAGTTTTTCCCTGAATATGTTTTAGGTTCGAGCCCATGTTATGGGCCATTTGCATTTAATAGTTTTTCCATTCTGAAAGTGCATAGTTTGTTCAACCCTAAAATTCAGCATCAACTTCAAAGAAGACTGGGGGTGCGAGAGCCAGTGCCACTGGGATTTACTTTTTTGCTTTTGATACCAAATACTAGATGGCGCTGGCAAGTTTTACCAAGCTTATGATACTCCAAATCTTCCTCTTTTTGGTTTGCGCCGTCGTATATCGCCGTATCATTTCACCGCAAAAAACTGAAGTCACAGCCATCGGAAAAGTCGTCTTCGACGGTGGGGATGGGGACGTGATGGAAGTGTACGGAGTCAAGATTGAAAGGAACCCTTCTCAATCCAAGCTTGATCGTCTTGGTGTCTCCTCTTGGCCCACGTGGAGTGGCAGTCCTGGCAAAATTCCGTGGACATTTAAAGCTACAGAGACAATGTATCTGTTAGAAGGAAAAGTGAAGGTTAACTGCGATGGGCACGATGACTTTTTTGAAATAGGGGCGGGCGATCTTGTCCAGTTTCCCAAAGGAATGATGATCACCTGGGATGTCATAGAAGCTGTGAAAAAACACTATCATTTGGAGAAATAATGTACTAATTGGATAACACTTTCCAATAGTTCATGAAGTTGAAGATGGACAAAATCAAATATTTAGGAGCCTATAATTTGAACATTACATAATGGTACTATATGGGTTGTCAATCCTCACTTGATATACCACCTAACTGAGGATCTTCATATCCAGTATTTTGGTTCTTTGTTGTAGTTTGGACACTTTTGTTTGATGACTGTTCTGGGGTGAGAGGAGAGTTGCCTGCTGAAGATGTACTTCCTGAAGCAGCAATACCACCACTGCTCACCTTGGATACATTCTGTGCAGAAGATTTAGGAACAAGGCCTCGTGCTTCCATGGTCTCTCGTGCAGCTTTCTCTTTTGCTCTTCTGGCTCTTTCAAGTACATCCTCCTGTAACAAGTTTAATTTACTGTGAAATTAGAAGTACGCATCTCTGAAGTTGATGTAATGCATGTACACAAATGAATGGATGGAAGAAGAAGAAAAAATTGAACAAAAAAGTTTCTTTTGTAATGTATGTAACAGATTCACATGCTCAATGTATTTTTAAAAAATTCCCTTCTCCAACACATAGGTTGAAGCACAAGAACTTTTCAGCTCATTGTGACAATTGAATGCTGCAAAGCTCAATACTGAAAGGAGACAAATTTCTGAATTATTTGTTCAACTCTTTCACTTTCAGTAAAGAATAACTAACATTGCACTAATGGTTTTAATATGCAATTTCATCATATCAAAATGCAGCAGGTCTGCTCACACTTGAGCAATGTACAACCTAATGGCCACAGCTACCATTTCATAACTTACAACTTTATACACAATACCAAAGTATGACCATGAAAGTGAAAGTAGATATTGAAAGACCTAGTGTAGCTAAGTGCAGATAATTCCCTTTTCCAATCACATATGCCAGATTGGCTACATTCAAAATCACAATTAGTAACTCTTTTTGTAGTCTATCACATAAGAAAACAACATTAGTTTAAGCCAATGATGATAATCATTTCTGTTTCATATGGTGCTTCAAGCATAAATAACTTAATTTTGTATAAGTTCATTGACAGATTTTTCATGATCTTCATAGAAGCCAACAAAGAAATGACTAATTATAAACCAAATCCCCTTAATTTTGAAACTGTGACCTAACCAAATTGTCCCCCTAAAAAGAAATATAAAGATCACAAGAAGAGTACTGATTAAACAACTTCTGATACCTGGAATTCTTGAACTTGCTTCTGCTGCTCAGCCTGCAGCCTACCAACCATACTCAGAAACTCACCAACAGTAGACTCTACACGCTCATTAAGTGCTTCTGCCAGTGCCTTCCCAAGAAAGAATGCATCCAGAACATTTTTTGTTTCATTTTCTGATACACAAATACAATTAAGCAAGTTTTCTGGTCACTGGTAAAATAACAAAACATTTTTTTTTTTATACCCACTTGGGGCGTCCGGTGTCCCACCTTATTTGGTGAGACTAATCCGGACTTGCCTACGAAGCGCTCACATAGTTCAAATCTTACTCGAGGGTGATGGTCTGACTCAAAACATTTTACTAATGCAGTAGAACGATAATCAATAATAAATATTCATATATCAATTTTGTTGCCTATTAAAACAACCAATATGATAAATGGGATTCACCCCATCCTTTCCTCTGTTTTTTCCCTAATTAGAGATGCTACTATACTGTGAACCAGATGTCTTCGGGCACATAATTGTTATCAACAAAATACCAATATAAACTTAGAAGGTGCAGTTTTAACAATTTCAAATGTTCATAGATAACAGATTTGTTTATTCAATCCTGCATAATACTAATTCTCTAGGAAAAATTTCGAGTGTACATAACTAACAATCACTCTTAAGGAGTGAACAACAAGAAAGTCAGTATATGACTCTCAATTCGCATCAGAATTCAGACGCATAACCAGAAGTGAATCACGTCATACCTTGACTAGAAGGTTCCCCAGGACTGGTGTTACTATTGCACCTGAAGCTGAGTTTTGGAACATTTCCGGACCTACTTCCGGTGTACTTGAGCTGTGAGGAATAGAACGGATGGTCCCTTGAGCCATGCGTAGCAGGAAGATTTGGTGAAAAACTTCTGAGTGGGACGGAGATACGGCTGCCATGGTGGGATTTGGACGGAAATTGAAGCCGACATGACGCCGGCGAGGATGCCGCTAAACCCCCATTCATTCTTACCTTTTTATTTTTTCCTCTCCTCCTCTTTTCCACCCATTATTAATCGTTAAAGACATTAAAAGAGATTAGTTGAGAAGGTAAAATAAAAAAAATCTAAAATATTTAAAAGAAAGATTTTTAATTAAGTTTATTTATTTAATATTGTATGTGAAAAAAAAAAAAAAAAAAGTGACCATGTGATTTTCCGCTGTATTCTTTAATACATATTTTAGTACATTGAGTTTGCAAAAAAAAAAATAATAATAATAATAATAAAAAATCTTTATATTACATGCACATCGCTTTTAATCATTGTAAATTCAATGTTAATAAGTTTAAATATATATATATATATATATAAATTATAATATTATCAACAAAATTTATCAAAATGTTGTAGTGATAAGAAATATTTTTTTGTCATATTGGTAATTTTTATTTATTTATTTTTAATAAATTCATTATTTTTTTAAATGTTCGAATAAACGTTTGTCAAATGTTTCTCAAAAATAATAATAATAATAATTCATTATTTTATTATTGACTCTACTATTCTACTTCCAACAGAATAGTAATTAATAATAATTTCTAGTAGTTTCCAATTTATTATCAAATAATATTGGTACAAGAAAATTCCATTATATGTAATGATGGAAAAGCCAATATATATAATTAATTCTACAAAGAATTCATACTCCTTTTTCTTTCCCAAAGTTGACGAATTTACCGCTTTATGGTCTCCACCAGCACAAATTCTTCAAGTCCAAAATCACTTTATAATCATGAATTTCTCATTTTAGAATTTCTCCAAAAATTCTTATAACATACTGTTATTGAAATGTATCAAAGTGATACGATTGTGATAGATAGCTCGACATAGAGAATGACACGTTGGATGAATTAGGTTCATTTCAGTTTTCGTGACAATTAGATATAAGAAAAGTCATTTAAGTGGTATGAGTCACTATTAGACTTGTACTTTCAAGTACCACAATATTAAATTAGTTTTAACATGTAATTGAAAAGATCATTTCTACACGCTCACAAAGTAAGTTGATAAACAATACTCATTTTCCACGTGTATCCACGATATTGGCCAAACTCTACATATAAATTTGTTAACATATGCAAAACACATATTAAGTAATTCATATATATTTTTTTGTTTGCATAAGTTTTGAGTTAGAGAGTATATTTAAGAGAATCTTCAAGAGTTATTCTTCTGATCCCTAATAAATTCTGTAAAATTCTAAAAGCATTTGCTAACTTAATTATTAGAGAGTCAAAATCGTGAATATTATTTACACGTAAATTTTTGCATTTACTTTGCAACTTGTGGAACCCATTTTCGTCCTACATGATATCTATGAAAACCATTCCAAATAAATTATATATTTTTAACATTTCATTTTAATCTTATAATTTGTAATAATTTTTTTTTTTTTGTATTTCTTTTTCATTTTTTTTTTTTTAAAAAAAACTTATAAACCAGCTCTTGAAGTATAAGATTTGAGACATTTGCAACATTTGATGATAATCATTTATGGGGGGTATGGGAATGTAAGTACGTTGAGACATCGCATTCATCTTTAAATCCAAAATCCATTTAAATTATTCGCTTCAAGTTTGAGCAATGCCCGCCCGTTTTGGTAAACCAGCTAAGCAAAACCTCCCGTCACGAACAAGGTTAAACTTCCTTTTCACTTATCTAATTTTCTAACTCCCCCTCCTCTTTTATTATTATTATTATTATTATCATCAAGGAGTTAAAACTTAAATTCCCATATTTGATTATTCCTTACAAATAAAGAAACAATCTTTTCTTTTTTTAATTATATATATTTTTTTAAAAAATGATTATATTAGATAAGATTTCCAACTCACTTTGATCACTTTTTATTTCCTTAAAAAAATGAGAGATAATGTGTGTGTGTGATGAAGTGGCATATCCGTTATTTCCAATGACACACAAGGGTTGTTAAACAACTCTAACGGAGTTTTTTTTGGAAAAAAAAAAAAAAAACGAAAGAATAATACAAATAAAGAAAAGAAAAGAAAAGGAAAAAAAAAGAGGGTAAAATCCTATAATAGCAAAAAAGAGAAAAAGGCCACGAAAATTCCCCTCTCTCGAAATATACAAAAAATCAAACTCATCGTCCCCGCATCGTCACGCTTCCTCTATTCTCTCTCTCTTTATCTCATTTCTCCACTATTTTTATTTAGACGCCTCTAATTTTTCTCTCTCTTTCCATTTCATTTCATTTCATTTCTCTCTCTCTCTCTCTTTCTTTCTTTCTCTAAGATTTAGGAGGAAGAAGTGGAATAACTTGTGCGCTAGGGTTTTTGCGAGGGAGAGAGGAGAGAAATGGGGCAGCAATCGTTGATCTACAGTTTCGTCGCTCGTGGAACCGTGATCTTAGCCGAGTATACTGAATTCACAGGGAATTTCACTTCTATAGCGTCGCAGTGTCTCCAGAAACTTCCGGCTACAAACAATAAGTTCACTTACAACTGCGATGGGCACACTTTCAACTATCTTGTTGAGGATGGATTCAGTGAGTTTTCTTCTTACTCTTTATTCTTCCTGATCTGTTTTTCTCGTTTTCTATTTTTTTTTTATCCTGATCCGATCATCATTTTACGCTTTTGTTTTTGTTAGTATTGTTTACTTCTCTTTTTTTTTTTCCTGCGGGGTGGCTATTCCTGTCATGGTTAGATTTAGTTTTTTTTTACTGTTTCGATCTTTGCCTTTTGATGAATCTTATGTTTACTGCATTTTTTCGGCTCTATGCTTGTTAATTTGAGTAAATTGATTAACCGTTTGGTATTCCATGAAATATGAAGTTTTATTGTCTCCGTTACTAGTAGATCCTAAAGTTTATTATGACGATAGGTTAATGATATTACGCGGCAATGCACCTGTTGGTACCTTACATTAAATTTATTTATTTATTTTTTTAATGATTTAGTTACTTTCTGTATCATGTGGTATTTCATAACACATTTAAACTTTCTGACTTTTTTATTTCTGTGTTTTTATCTCGCCTTTCTATGGATCTTCCTTCTGATAGAGTTGAATTGATGAGATTTAGGTGGAAATTAGTTGAGTTCTTATTTTGTTTGTGACATGCCATTCTCAGCGTTCCAATGTATTACTAATTTTCTATGAAGAAGATTTCCATTTTCCTCAAGTATGTTTTGATACTCCTTTGGTGCTACTTCTGTGCTATGTTTGAATTATTAGTCTTTATAGACCTATTTCTAGAAGACTAGGTGATTGACTTCACAAAAAGTGGAACAACATGTTCTGTGTTGTTGAACTTTTGTTCTGATTTGATTTTGCTCATACTATGACTTGACTTTGACTAGTGTAATTATCACACTACCTTTCACTTCTTGTCAAACGTTTTCATCTCATTAAACAAGTATCTTGAATATCTTCTAGCATCCTGTTGGTTTTTTTTTTTTTTTTTTTGTTGTTTGTGTGTGTGTAAAAAATTCTGACATTTATTATGGTCCATTAATTTTTAACAGAAGTCTTTTACCAGACGAAGTCTTTTGTAATCTAGTCATTATATTGCTTGATTAGAATAACAAAAGAATTAGTGTAGTTTAACAAGTATGAATAGTCCTTGTGCGATGATGGGGCTTGTTCAACATACCTTGATACAATTTAGGGCATTTACTTGAATCAATAGGAGGATACTATTTGTGATTGAGAATTCCAGTTACATCCTTTTTAAAGCTATTAATAATGACTAAATCATTGATTTTGATTGTATCTGGCTGGATTATTTCCTGCCTGAGTAATCTAGGGAGATGATTTCCGGTTATTAAATTTTATTATAGATGTCATATCTCGGATGGTGGGTTTTGAGTTATATTTTGAGTTCATGTGTTATTTCTTCTGCAGCAAATTTTTAAAATCTTTCATGATAGTAGTTTGTTGAGGTGATCTTGACATTGACCCTGTAGAAAGTGCTGATTTGGCTGAATATAGCTGATGGTCAAAATTTCAGTATAATCTTAACTAATCTGTTTAACTGATTCCTGATCTTTCTAATTCATTTTCAATGTTCTTATCTTCTTAATCTTTCTAGGTATTTTTCTGTACTTTTTTTCCATTGGCTTGTAAGGTTACTTCATGATTCAATGGTTGTCTTCTCTGCTTTAGGAATTGCTCTTATGGATGCTTTTATGAACAATTGAACAATTTTTGTTTCTTACCTCCTTGCTACTTCTACTTTACAGCATATTGTGTTGTTGCTGTTGAATCTGTTGGTAGGCAGATTCCAATGGCTTTTCTAGAGCGAACAAAGGAAGAGTTTACAAAGAAATATGGTGGAGGGAAAGCTGCTACAGCTGTTGCTAATAGTCTTAACAGAGAATTTGGGTAATTTTATTATTCTCCGTCAGCTATGTTTCTTTTTAAATTGGGATGGCTCTTTACTCTGTTTTGGTTGTTATATATCAAATATACAAATAGGCCCAAACTTAAGGAACAGATGCAGTATTGCGTAGACCATCCAGAGGAGGTCAGCAAGCTTGCTAAGGTGAAAGCTCAGGTTTCCGAAGTGAAAGGGGTGATGATGGAAAATATTGAGAAGGTATGCATTATTGGTCCTATTTTACATTGGGAAGATATTTTTACTGATCATGAATGTGGGTTGCTTAAGTTTGGAGGAAAATCTGCAGGTTCTGGATCGTGGAGAGAAGATTGAGCTTCTGGTGGACAAAACTGAGAATCTTCGCTCTCAGGTCTGTGAATAGAGAAGTGTGTTGTTTCCTCTTTAGTATCTTATCAGATGTGTCTACTGCTAGTTACACATACTATTTGTTTTCTGGAGTTATTAAGATAGAATGGGTTTTGATGCGGGGGTTTTTTGGTCCTGCTAAATCCAGCAGGAAAGACACTTTAACTTGTTAACTGACTATTAGTTTTGGTTTGGTTTGTTGCTTCTATTCATTCTCTATTGATGTGGTATGATGCGATTTAGACAAAAATTGGCTGCTTTTAAGTCTACATTTCACTCTAATATTGATATTTGATGGTGAACTTGCCCCTTTTTTTTTAGGCACAAGATTTCAGGACACAAGGAACCAAGATGAGGAGGAAGATGTGGTTACAGAATATGAAAATAAAGCTGATTGTTCTGGGAATTATCATTGCATTGATTCTCATTATTGTTTTATCAATTTGTGGTAGCTTGAAGTGTCATTAATGAGTGGTTTCATTAGGGATGGTGATCAACAGAAATTTGTGCGGATTTTGTCAACCTTATATATAGAGTCTTGTGTTTAAATTTTGCTTGACACATTTTGCCTTATTCTATAGTTTGTATTGCACGACACTGGCTATTGTGTATAGTGGTAGTTTGCAACTTCTGAATTCTTTCTAAATATTCAATGGTCTAGATTGTTTAAGGGAAAAATAGGAATTTACTTGGTGCCTTTTATCTTCTGAGAAATTTTACTTCTGCAAAGATCATCAGACCTTTATCCTACCTACTATTGGAATTATCATTCTTTTGCTTTTTTTTTGCTCCTTGGATCAACCGTCTGTTATTTGTTCCGTAGTGTATCTGATGCGTGCACTGGCAATTATTACTAGCTAATCTGGTTTTGGTTACATGATAGGCGGTAGACATGGAAGAGGTACACTTACCTGTCCTTGTTTATTTCTTCCTTATGTTAAAAATAAAAAGAAAAAAAAATAATCCATACATTCATACTCATATATATATTATGGTTAAAAGAGAATATAAAAATTTTAAGCTCGTTCGATTAAGTGTTAAAAAATTTAGTTCACTCGAACCTAACATTAGAAATTTAAGTTCGTTCGATTAAGTGTTTAAACACTATTTAAGTTCGCTCGTTTAATAATTCAAGCCAAAACTTTTATTCGAGTTCGTTCGATTATTTGTTTATAAAGCTCGAGTTCGAATTTGAGTTCACTCGTTTTTTTTTACTTTTTATTTAAGCATACTATATATAAATTAGAATTAAGAGCTTAATAATATGACATTTTTTTTTTTTTTTAAAAAATAATATATATATAAATTATAATAAAAAAATTAATAATATATTCACGTGATCGCCAATTATGTTCCCAAACAACGACTGAATAAGCTTGAACAAAATTAATCGAGTCTAAAAATTTGTTCGAGTTCGGTTCACTTGAATGTAAAAACCTCCAAGTTGTTCAAGCTTAGTCTATTCAGTTACATAAGCAGCAGCTTAGAATACCAAGCGGGGAGGATGGAGGCAAAGCTTAGAGCACGCAACAACCATATTATGAATACCTTGATTTAGCATTGAAAATAGTATTTAATAAAGTAGGTGGCTACTAGCTTTCAAGTTTTAGGGTAGATTTCCATATTGTCAACCAGCCTGACCCTCCCAAACCATGCTGCAACACAGAATACAACAGGGCTCCTAATCTCTTCCACTGCTTCCAGACTTTCTTGCTCCACAATCTGGGGTGGTCAATATAAAACAGAGTCAATTTTCATCTTTAACAATAGGACCAGAAACCTGGAGCTTTTTAACAAGACAACTAAAAAACACACTTCAAACTCTTAGTTCATAAACCATATGACAAGAAAATGAGACCAGTATTGACCAGTTTTAGAAAATTTTTGTTATTTTTTTTTTTGTCAAAACCGGGGTTGTATGAATATCATATAAAGGTACACCAAGTACAAAGAGGCTAAACGGATTCCCTATTTCAGGCTGCAAGTAATTCATAAACATATCTAAGACTTTTTGCAGCAATGGCATAGGGGTCCACAAAAAAATGTTCAGATCTATGAACACCAGTTGTGTGGTTTGACCATATAACATGAATGGTCTGGCGAAAAATGTAACTCCAAAAATAGGAGAAGGGGGGATTACAAGAAGTAACCAACAAGTTTCTATGGAACCATCGCACAACATCTGCAGCAGCAAAGAATTGTCCCCAAATGCCCTGATCTAGTAGAATTTGCCAAACTGGCTTAGCAAGTCTACAATCGCCGCAAAAGGTGTAGGGTAGTCTGGTCCGAGATACCACACCAAAGACAAACCGGAGAGACCAAAATGTGACATTTCCAAAAGAAGTGAGTTGTGGGGAGTGCTTGGTGAAAACACGTCCAAATAGTAAAGGAAGCCCTCGAAGGGCCTCGAAACTTCCAAATTCGCTTCCAAGGGAAGGAATCAAGTGTTGTTGTTGTTGAGGTAGGAGCTTACACCGAACTGATCCGATAGAAAAGATTCATGCATTATGTGTTGTCCACCATCTCTGTCTTCTGGATCCATAAACAGTGTGACTGACTAGACGGATGACACCATTGAAGCCGACAAATATTGTTGCAGCACTGGGTTTGCCATCCCACTTCCGGACACCACAAATCAGCTATTGAGAGGTTTATTAAATGATCCGGAACCGAGCCACTGCAACTAGAGATGAGCGGTTGTCCATCAAACCAACGATCCAACCAAAACCTAGTCAACTCACCATTCCCGACGGACCGGGATACACCCTCTTGGATAACCTGAAATGCTTCCTTGATTACACGCCAAATATGGGAGGAACCCGATTGTGCAGATTGAAGGCGTAGAGCAGGCCAACCCCCATACTTAGATCTCGGAATGGTGTTTTGATTTCTTCATGTTGGTTGATCATCCGCCACACTAGCTTTGAGAGTAGAAGCTTGTTAGTGGTGAGAAGATTTGGCAGTCCCGGACCACCTACCCCCTCGGCCGACATATTTTTCCCCAAGAGACGGTATGTTGACTTCTACGGCCGCCTTCCTCACCCCAAAAAAATTGCCGACTTAAACGCTCCAATTTCGATATTACCGTCTTAGGTACCATAGTTGTTTGCATGACATAATATGGTAAGTAGGTTAGAGTCGAGGATAACAGAACCGTACGGGCAGCTTTTGATAGTAGTTTTATCTTCCAACCCGACAATCTCTTCTCCACCCTATCAACCAAGTACGGGAAGTGCTTGCATCGAACTCTCCCATGAACCAAAGGGACACCCAAATAAACCCCCAAATCACTGGTTGATTTAACTTGGGAATTAAACCCCGAGAAATCCAAGACTTGCTCCAAGAAAACCCATTCAACCCTGTCATAGACCTTTTCCAAATCCACCTTAAGTATAAAACCACCCTATTCAAACCCTTTCTCTTAGATAACGAGTGAATAGTCTCTTGAGCAGCTATTATATTATCCGATCCCGGGATAAAACTGGACTGCTATTGATTAGTAAGCTTCACCATCAACGGCTTTAAGCCTGTTAGCAAGAATTTTAGACACCATCTTCTTCACTAGCACGTTACACAAAGAAATAGGACGTAATTGATTGAGACTATCTTGGGGTCGTACATTTTGGTAGTAAATAGATGATAGATTCATTTAACCTCCTCGGAAATGTACCCGAGCTGAAAATGTCCATAATCGGTTTCACAATATGATGTTCAACAATAGACCAGTACCTATGGAAAAAACTAGTTGTAAGGCCATCCGGGCCCAGAGCCTTATGGCCCGACATCCGGAAAATAGCACCCTTGATTTCAGGTGCTGAGACCGGCCTATTAAGCCACCTTTTATCTGCATGACATAAGTTTGGGAAATCCCACTCTGAAGGTTGGCATGGTAGAGTCGGTTTTGACCTATAGAGTTGGATATAGAAATTTACCGCCATTTGCCGAAGTTGTTCCTCATTATCACACCGGACTTCACTCCCATCTTTAAGGCGATCAATTTTGTTCCTCCGACAACGAATTAGAGTTGAAGCATGGAAAAACCTAGTATTGTTCTCCCCCTCCCTCAACCATCTAACTCTTGATTTTTTCTTCCATAACAATTCTTCATGCCTTAAAAATCTGATCCATTTCCAATCAAAGTTCCTTCTCGAGGTTCAACAAGTAGTCCGACCCCTAGACGTCCGAATTTTCTAAATCTCGTTTAACCTCGCTCTACAACGATGTTTTTGTTCAAAAACATTCCCGAATATGAAACGGTTCCAATGGGCAATAACAAAGCGAAAATGGCTCATGATGTCCATCACTAACCCTTCCCTGTTCCAAGAATCTTTCACCAAAGCTTCGAAGCCTTCATGGGTGAACCAAGTATCCAAAATCTTGAAAGGGACAAGTTGTCCGTCTGTTACAAGCCTCCGTTGGTTCCTTGACCAGTATGGAGATTATGATCCGACCTTGTCCATGGCGGATGGATTAGCATAGCCCGAGCAAACTTCTAGATAAAATTGTGGTTGCATAGCCCTATGTCCAGCCTCTCTCTAATATTAGCCAAGCCCGATCTCATATTTAGTCCATGGTAAAAGGCTCTCCTGAGTAACCCAAATCCATAAGAGAACAATTAGCAACAACATCACAAAGAGCTTCCATGTTTTGTGCACAAACAGGAGCTCCCCCTTCTCCTCCGAGCTTGACATCACTTGATTAAAGTCACCCAATAATAACCAAGGAAGAGAAATACAAGAATTCGATTGTCCGATGTAGTCCCATAAAGATTCATGGAAGAAAGCATTTAGATATGCGTAAATAACCGATAGAACCCACACAACATTGCCCCCTTGTTTAACCAAAACGGTAGATATATGATCATGAATAGAAAGAGCTTCTAACCGACATTTCCCACAGTCCCAAAGTATCCAAATCCCACCGGGAAAACCACAAGCTTCTAATACAATGGCACAATTAAATTAAGCGATTTTAAAGATCTCATCAATGGCGGAACTAGAGCACCTAGTTTCCAACAAAATAAGTATATCAAGTTTATTCACATGAAGTAATTCCTTGAGGTAGCATAAAGAGCACTTGGAACTAGGCCCCTCTGCAGTTCCAAGATATGATTGTAGGTATGGACATCATTGAGTACGGGTTCCCCCGGGATCCACCTCCATAGATGGAGACTCACCTTCGGAAGAAGCAGCCATAGGAGTTGACTTGACATTATCCACCACCATAAGGTCACCCTTCTGCTTCCATTTTGATCTTCTCTTACCCGAAGATGTCGAACCATCATCCCCCGGGCATTGTGACGGTCTCCCTTCGACAAATTCCCATTGATTACAAGCTTCAATTTTCCTTTATCTACTCCTGAATTAGATAAAGGCAATACATTTGAGAGGTCTGTAAGAGGAATACGGGTATTTGGGTTTTTACCCGTACCCTTGTTACTAGATCGGTTGGGTTGAGTATCCATCCTACCTAACTGGACTCCCGATTTTGGTAAGGCCTGGGCTTTAGTCCCACCGCGACTGTGGGTCGTACCTAGGGTGTGCCTATCATTGGGTCCGACAAGGGCTGCTATTTGTTACTTCAACTTTATGACAACCTCCTCCAAATTTGGGCCGACCTCATCCAAATCCCCCAAGGCCTCAAATCGTGAGATTTATGAATAGTCACAGTCTGGGTAGTAGTCGGGTTATGCTAGGCTGGAAAATGTGAATCCTTTAATTGCAGCCTATTGTCCTGAGTCGGCCCACGATCCACTAAAGCACCGACTGCAGCATTATGGTTGGATGCGAGAAGCAACACGCCGCACCGCCCTCTATGTATTGTTTTTTCGACGTGGATTCTTGGGTAGCATCCAGGGGCCATATGGCTTCTCTGGAGTAGGGACCAAAGGCGGTTCCTTGTGTTGTCCAAAGCATTCGAGCCGGAGGAGTGTGATGTGGAGTCTTCACCACAATGTTCAAATCTCCCACAAGAGAAGCATATTATATGTAGACCTCCATACTCCACTAATTGTTGTTCACCAAACAATGAGGACAGTAAAGGATTATTTAAATCCACCTCGACACAAACACGTGCATAACGACCCTTATATGCATCAATTGAAATTGGGTCCACCTTAACCGTTTTTCCCACCGGATCTCCCATATCCGCCGGTGACTCCTCATCAAAAGCCTCCAAGGGAAGTTCCCTAAAGCGAACCCAAATCAAAGTGGTTGTTATCTGCTGCCTAGATGGGCAAAAAATTGGTCTCCATTTGATCACAGTGAGGTAATGTCCCAAGATGATCCAGGGCCACCATCAAGAACATGAAAGTAGTCATCTCTACTGAAGAAACGAACTACAAAGTAACCACCTTCCAAGTCTATTAGTTCATGTTCGTTGTCCAGCTTCCACAACTCGGTGGTTCGTTGTAGCATCACACGGTAAGAAACCGATTTCCCCAACAATTTAATGATTAAGGCACCTTCGCCAGGGCTTAAAAAGACTTATGTATTTCTCCTTTGAGATCTCCAAGATTGGACCAGTAGCGAAACAACATCGTCCGATAGAGATTAAGTGTTAAACAGCTCGTCCACACCCGAATATTTCTCCTCCTCATTATCACCCATATAGTATTGTGGCTACTAATGGGCGGAAGTGTCTCGACGCAATGTGTCTGCGAAAGATCGAGGCTTTCTAGTCTAACCAGCACCATAGGGGCAACCATCGGTTTGGGTCTTCTCCTCCTCTGGATGGGGTTGTGGGAGACCTCCATGTTGCTATCGTTACAGGTCTCCCCAACATTCATCTTTGGTTTCTTCGTACATCTCGGTCCATTACTTCGTTCCTGTTCGTCTCCAATGGTTGATGGCTCGCAAGTAACAATCGCTTTGTCCTCCATGCTACCGGTACAGCAGGTTACTGTAGCTTGAGTAGAGAGCACAAACTAGAGAGAGAAAGTCCCACCAGAAGAAAATTTTTGTATTGCTATTTTTAAAGTATCCGGTTTCGGTGGTTTTTTTATGCAACCAAAGAATGAAAATACAATTAACTAGAAAGACAGAACTTACCTCAGCATAATCAATTGTTCCACCAGCTTCTTGTACAGCATTAACAACTAAATTTCTTAACTCTATGGGATTATGCTCTCCCTTCTTCTCTACTGCAACTTTAGCTTCTGACAAAGAGCGACTAATTGATAATGCCTGCAGAATATATATATATATATATATATATTAAAGAGAGAGTAGTGTTCATTTAGCAGAAGAAAGCTGCAGTTCATCACAATCCATTGTTTGTGGAGAATTTGGATATATAAAATGAAGCACAAATTCTTGGAACTGCAATATTGATTTATGAAATGTATTAATCCAATAACACACAAACCACCTTATTCCTTTCTTCAGGTGAAAGGCGCACGTTGCGAGAACTCATAGCTAAGCCATCATCTTCTCGTATCAATTCAGATCCGATCACTTTTATCCCAAAATCAAGATCTCGAACCTGAAAGTAATAAACAAGCAAAAGAAATAGGCCTCATAACTTCTTTCTTGAGAAACTATTGATTCAAAGTCTAATAATTGAAAAACCCCATTTTCACAACAAAATCATTTAGCAATTTTCTTCCTGAAGAGGGAAAATCCAACCACCAAATATCAAAATTCCAGAATCAATTAAGATCACTAAAGAACAGTTATGTATGGAAAAGGAAAAACAGAAATGCACAGAAGGAAAACTGACCATTCTTTGTAAAATTCGCCATTGCTGATAATCTTTCTTGCCAAAAACAGCAACATCAGGCTCAACAATGTTAAACAATTTGGTTACCACAGTCGCAATCCCTCTAAAGAAAATTGGCCTGCTGTTCCCACACAATCCCTTTTCCAAATTTTCAACTCTGACCCACGTTTCATGCCCAATTCCACTGCTCTCCACGCAACACACCGCCGCCTCCGCCTCCGCTTTCTCCCTTCCCCTTCTTCCTTTGAACATTCTACCGAATCCTGACCGTAATCGTATAAATTATAAGGGTGAAAGACAACATCGACGCCGCCGGGAATAGATTTAAGCATTTCGATGTCACCGAGAAAATCTGATGGGTATGTGGAGAGATCCTCATTTGGGGAAAATTGACCAGGATTGACATAAAGAGAAACAACGATCGAGGTAGCGTGTTTTTTAGCATCTCCGATTAGCGAAAGATGACCTTCGTGGAGGTAACCCATGGTAGGGACTAAACCGATGACATTACCTTCTGCCCTCGTTTTCCTTGACCATTGTCTCATCTCGTCCTTGTCTGTGATGATCAATGGCTCTTTTTCAGTGGACATTTTTTTAGTTCAATATGAAATGCTTGCTTGCCCCTCCGGTTTGGATGATACAAGATCCTGCAGATTACTCTGAATTTTTGGAGTGAAATTTCTTATTCCCACAAAGAGGAAGACAAGGATATAGTGAATCGGGAGATAACCTTTAGCTTTTTCTCTGGAACTGGAAAATCTTCAAGAAGGAGGCTGGAATTGGCGGCCGGAGTTTGTCGGGGAGTAGCAACAATGGGGACAACAAAAGTAATGAAAAGAGGGATTAAGGGTTTATGCCCATCTGTGCTTGTGAACATAAATCCTACTCAGCCAATTAAAGTATGTATAAAGGGTTTAACTCAAGTTTGGTCCAATTTATATGTGAAATTACACATTTGGCCCATACTTCAAAATTATTGCACAAAATGACTTCATCTTAACTAGTAATTGCGTCTTTAGTTTGAATTGATTGGAAGAAAATGAAGATGAAGGAAAATTTTGAATAAGAGTCATGTAATTCCCTTAGTAACTATATATGTATTCTGGTAAAAAAAGATAATGCTCTTCAACTTAGCATCACTTGGAAAACTTGAGACCTTGATGTAGAGTGAATTCAAAAAAAAAAGAAAAAAAAAAAAAAAAAAAAAGGAAGAAATTTCGGTTTAGAGATGGAAAGAAAAAATGGGAGAAATGGAGAAGATGGGTTTGTTTGGCGGCCATTAAAATGCGCCGTTTTGATTGTTTAAAACGACGTCGTTTCATTTACTTGTGAAATTTATACAAAAGTTGCATTTTGTTAATACAATTTCACAAAACGACGCCATTAAATTAATATGAGTGTCATCTGCTAAATGAACTTAAATGACACCGTTTCATTTACATAAAACGACGTCGTTTCACTTATTGTGAAATTTCAGAATGTAACTTTCCATTAATGGAAATGTAAAGTAGCATTACGGAGATGTGACTTCTATTTTTAGTAAGTTACATTTTCGGAATGCGACTTCAAACTAAAGACGCGGCGCATCTGGCCGGATGACCCTTTTGTGCAATGGTTTTGAAGCATAGGTCGGATGTGTAATTTTACAAATAAAATGGGTCAAACTTGATTTTAACCCATATATAAAAGGTTGATAAAAAAAAAAAAAAAAAAATTAATATATTTAAGATTTGTCGTAATTGATTCGAGTTTTTTTTTTTTTTTTTGAATAGTCGTAATTGATTCGAGTCGTTCGTTAAATACATCGTAAACCACTCTGAGCCCGGCCCGAGATTTGAACATTCATCACAAAAATAAAAGAATTTATTATATGTTTAATTCTTCTTTACCTGAAATAGCGAAAAATAACATAAAAGGTGAACAAATGTTTACTATTTTTTGAAAGAAAAGCACATAACCAAAAAAAAAAAAAAAATGATGGAAAACCAAACTTATTAAATATAAAAAAATTAAAATAAAAATTAGGACTAAAAACGCCAATTTTTTCTGGTGTGTTTTATTTATATTATTTAAACTGAAGTAGACCAACTTTGTACAAAGGCATACGAAGGAAGTTTAGCCCTCCAAGGGAAAATGCATCATTTTCCCAAATTATACGATTTTTATTTTATTTTTTTACACAAATCTACCTACCTTCTTTCTGCTAATCCAAATTCCAAAATCCTCCAACAAACTATAGAGCTAGCAGGCAATTTGATCTCTATAATCAGAAATCTCTTCGAAGATGGGAAGTCTTTTTGTTCTTGGAGGAGCTCCCCATACATTTAGTAAATGATCAAGTTCCTCTGCGAAATCATCATTTACACTATTAATTAAACTGCTTACCACCGCTGAAGGCGGCTGCATGTTTGCTTCCAGTTCCTGCAATAACTCAATGGCTCTACTTCTCGTCCTTGGATCATCAGATCCTGGAAGTTTACCATTCAACACGTCTTCAAGAACCATTCTTGCCTCGTCATATCTTCCCTGTTTCATTAGAGATACACACAGGTTGCTGGCCTTGTTTCCATCTGGCTCAATCATTTGAGCTTTTCTGTATACCACTTCTGCTGCTATGAAGTTTGATTTTTGCATGTATGCCCACGCTAAGTTTCCCTGTTTCAGACAAATTAAACACCCATATATAAAAGTTCACATGACTTTAATTTGAGAGTCTGCTTCATCAATAGTAATAATTGTTTATACCAATATTCTGGAAGTTTCTTGCTTGATGGAGACTTGAAATTTCTTCCCATGCGAACGTGCAGTCTTTGTGGGTTTTCCGTTGAAAGCTTCTCCAAGATAGATCATTCTCAGCTTCTGTTTTAACAGCAATATTTGTTCGTCTATTCTCCCACATTTCTGGGGAAACCAATAAAATAAAATAAATAAATGAATAAACTGATTGATTTATATATATATATTTCTTAATTTATTAATGGGTACCTTGTATAGGTCGATGAGAACATTATCTAGTGATTCTTGAGCTTGTTTAGGGCACATGCTCCTAAAAGATTTGATAGCTTCAATGGCTTCTTCAGTTCTATCCAGCTGCTTCATCACTACTGCCATGTCCTTCAGGGCGCTATCTATTCTATCTCCTGCATTTATAGCTTTCCAAAACCAAACTATGGCTGCTTCTGGATCCTTCTGAACTAACTGTTTTATTATTAACAAATTAAACACATAAGGAACAGCTGAACAAATATTAACAAATAAATAAATTAAATTTTTTTTTTTAAAAAAAAAAATCTCAATTTCTCCTATAGTGTAAAAAAATAAAAACGGAAGGAATACCTAGCAACTTTGACTAGTAACACCAAACTATAGTTGGTCGTATGTCAAAAGATATCACGTCATATTCTAGAAGGTAGACTGAATATACAAAAATGAAAAACCATATAGTCGGATTTTACTGCCCAATGTGGTGGTATATAGTAGAAAACTTCAATTTTTTTTTTCTTCTTTTAATCTTATTTTGTTATTATTATGTATTTGAAACCTGCAGATTCTTAGACATTTCTATGTTTGCTGGCTTGTTAGTCTCACCATGCTTAACCAATTTCTTATGTTGGGTCCCCATTTAATTACTAACTGTAGTTAAACGAGTTGATTATTTCCTGATATTTGACTGAGCTATTTTTTAGCTCTACAAGTTACTGACTATCCTGGACATATCTATACATATATATATAAATTGATGATTTCATCTAACATTCAATGATTATTGATTATAATTTACCAAAAAAAAAAAAAATAAAAAAATAAAAATAAAAATGATTATTGATTATAAAATATTAATTTTAAAAAATATTTCAAGAATACACAGTCATGCAGAGATATGTTGTTCCATAAAATGGTAAACTTGTGATCGATTATAAAAGGAATATAATCCTCCTATATTAAAAATTAGATATATTGCATTTGACCGACATTTATTAAAAAATATAATAGAAAATGAACAATTCATTTTTAAAAAATTATTAAAAACAAAAGAAAAAATTCAAAAAATAGCAATAAATAATTTTCTTATATAGACAATTGACAAAATAATTGAAAGGAGTACATAAAATTGTAAACCAAAATTAAAAGAAAGCATTTAATGTGTTGCGTATTAATTACATTTTTTCCCTCCCATTTTCATACTTTCTACCCTCGAGTTTTTAATAAAAACTTAAAAAAAATTAAGATTTATGTATTTCTTTTTCTCAAGTAATTAAAAAGGCTATGAAAAAAATTGGTAACTAAAGGCTAAAACGTAAACTTTTTACTCTCCTAAATAAAAATTAGGAAGAGAAAAATAATAATTTACATATTCTCTTAATTTTTTAAAATAAAAAATAATTTTAAAAAAAACACACTCAAAAGGCAAAAGTGAAAAAATAAAATAAAATGGAAGAGTAAATTTGTCATCACATGATAAATGGCAGTAGAACTAGAAGGTAAGGAAAATTTTACAAATCCTCTATGTATTAGTATTTCAAAAGTATCTGAAATGAAACCATTGAATGAAATAGGAAGATTTTCATCATAAATACTCCCTCCCTTTTTTTTAATTTTTATTTTTTTTTTTCCAGAAGAAACACATATAGTAATTCACGCATTTCAAATTTGTTATCCAAAACATTCATTGATTTTGCTTTTTCCATCTATGTAAAATTTTTAGCAAATAAATTTTATTACCATCCGATTTTCAGTAGAATACTGATCAGAACAACAACAAAAACAGTGATTCCCATCCATTAATCACGCAATAAGCTTGAGAAGATTCTAGCTAGTTTCGATAAATATTTATGGATGGACGGAAACCTAAATAAATAAATAAATGAGAAGCAAATTGAACCTGAGCATGCTTAGCACGAACATAAGGACCATCGCCGGAAGGAACCTTGTGAATGACATGAAACATCTCCTTCTGATCCTTCGTCTCTTCGTTTTTCCTCTGATTTTGCTTCTTCCAACTTGATTCCATCGATCGACGTCGATCTCTTTCCGATCGGTATTTATATATCCTTCTTAATTTATTGTTTTCTCAGACCAGACCACTACCTTCCAACTCTTCTCCTTCACTTCATATATATATATATATATATATATATATATATATCTAGCTACCAATATATACTCGACTACGAAGTACGGCCACCGGAAAATATGGAAGGCCGCCGAGGAGATACAAGTTCCTTGACTTTTTTTCCTTCCGATAAACTTAAGGAGACGCCTTAAGAAAAAATTGCCTTACAGAAGCATGTGCTCGTATAAATATATATATATATATACATACACACACGCATAAACGCTGAAGGGAGAGAAAATGGAAAGGAAATGAAAGGTCGTGTATCTGGCTAAACAAAGCGTCTAAATTCGGTATTAATATTAATCTGGTCAGGACACGTGTCCCAATCCTTTTTGCTCTGCCGCTGTTCAGATTATCATCATAGGGAAACTTGTGAGTAGTGTGTGCCACTCGATATTAACTGATTATTATTTATTTATTTATTTATTTATTTATAACTTGTCACCCTTCTCTCACGTTAATAAATCAAATGTATATTAATTAATAATTTTACTTTGGTAAATATTTATAAAAATATTTTATAATTACAACAAAATATCTTATATCATCTCTCACATAAATATTCTCTAAATAATTATTAATTACGAATTTGAACCATTTTAAACATTAAATATTGTGATATTTTATCATACATTGAAATTTATATGAACGTCATTCAAAAAAAAATATATATATAAATATGTAATGATATAAGAATGGGCATATGAGCTACTCATACTCAACTCACTATCCCTTTTTGTACCAAATAGTTGACTATGATTGTTATCAACTTTATAGTCACGACACGGATTTGCAAGAAACTACGAGTATATTTTTTACCAAATGGTTGCGACATGGATTTATGGATAACTACAAGTATCATTTTGATACAATTAAGATAATACTAAATAGTTAATCATAAATACTATGAAGTCGTAATCGCAACACGTACTCGAGGGAATCAAACAAATTTATAATAATATATTAATTTTTTTTGAATTGTAATGCAATAGATATTAAAATACCTAACCAATGACCATATAGAAAAATTTGCCCGGGTCATTGTGATAAAGTCAAGTCTACAAAAAAAAATAATTATAATAATAATAAATAAAGGTGTGTTCTGTCTTTATATATATATATATATATATATATATTTCATACACATAAAAAAAAAAATTTTAAAAAAATAATGATTGTGTTACTTTTGGTTTTTAAAGTCTTCAATAAGATGTGATCTGATTTTATTACATTTATATTATGAAGTCTAATTAAGACTTTTCTAGTCATCCATCCAAAAAAAAAAAAAAAAAAGGACTTTTCTAGTCAATTCTGTGTATTAATTAAGACGCACCAACTTTAATATGTGACAAGAATTTTATAGTTCTGGAAAATGGTTTAAAATAATCTAAATTATTTCAAAAAGTAAATATTATATATATATATTTTTAATTTTTTAATAAATTAAGATAATATCTAGTGTTATGTTTATACAATACTTTTAAATTAATATTAATTAATTATTATTATTATGATCATAAGAAGTTAAAGAATATTTAAATTTTATAAACTATAAAACACATTAATTAGGGGAGATTTGTGCTAGTATAAATGTTAATTCTCACATCCAATATTTATTTATTGAAAATAAAAAATAATCCCTTTTAATCATTTATCTAGAAAGAAAATAAAAAGGAAATCTAGATTTTTTTTATTATTTTTTAAAAAAAGGAAATGCGAGTTAATTTTTAGTGAATATAAATATAAATTAAATTTAAATTAATCAAAATAATTTTTTTAGAGATTTAATTATGTAACCAATTTAAACTTAATAATAATGTTCTCAAAAAAAAAACTTAACTTAATAATAATAATAAAGGTACATTTATTCACAACTTACCTAGGTCCAAGAACACGTGAGTTTTGTAGCAGCACTGCAGCAGTTGACCGTCACTGTCTGAAGCGTAGAATTTGTTTTCTTTAAGTCTAGTCCCTTTGAATTTATAATTTTTCTTTCTTAAAAAAAAATTATTATTTATTTATAATCGTTTTCAACATTAAAATTTTAAAATATTATTGATATGTCTAAGTATTGTATTGAAAATTTAATAAAAGAAATTATTAACAAATTTTACGAATATAGTTATTTAAAATTTAAATTCATAATTTTTTCTGCAAAGGCGTAACTTGTGTCAAATTAAATATATGACACATCGTGTCAAAGAATATATATATATATATATATATATATATATATATATAGTTATTGGCAGAAAAAAAGGTAAAAAAATTAAAGTGAATTAGAACATGCAAAATATATATATTGTTGGATCTGTTTTCTCTCATCTGGTCTAGTCAATGCTAGGCTCATCTTTAGATGTGAGATTTTAGTTGACACTAAGTCCAACAATTCTCCCTTAAACCAAGGAACACATACCACCGTCTGACCTTCAACATTGCCAAGAAGACTTTCGACACACAAGACACCACCATCGTTGGACATCACATTGAGAGGATTTCTTCCACACCAAACATACAACACACTTAACATTGTGCTCTAATATCACTTGTTGGGTCCGTTTTCTCCCATCATGTTGGACTACTTCTCACCTAATTCCATATTAGTATGATATTGTCCGCTTTGGGCCTAAACCCTCACGATTTTGTTTTTGGGCACCTTCTCAAAATGTCTCATACTAATAGAGTATATGAAATACCTTATATTCTAGTAAATTCTTGACTCATATTCGGATGTAAGATTTGGGTTGATACTCCAATCCCAACATATATTAATACCTTGATATAGCATGATTTTTATTAAAATATAAAATAAATAAAAGAAGAGAAAGGGTCAGAGATTTTTTTTGAAAAGGTCCGAGAATAGTAGGGGGATTGGGAAATCATTTTGTACCGACTGTTATAATATGAAGAAGTATTGTCAGAAAGAAAATTTCTGACAATACTTCGTAAACGTGGTGGCTACGAGGCCTTTTATTTTCTTTTGTTTTATTGTTATCATTATTATCTCCTTTTTTTTTTTTTTTTTTTTGTTTGATTTATGCACAAGATGTTCTAGATGAATCCACAAATTATAGGAAGACATTTTTAAACCAAATTCTACATCTAGAATAACCCATTTTGAGTCGGGTTGGTCCATTGCGAGAGGAAGGCTCCGATCCCAAATTTTAAATATATACATACATAAGTGGGGTTTGAACCTCAACCTTATCTAAACTAGGAGATTACTAACTCACCTACACCTACTAGCTAAAGCACATCTTAATAAAGTTGCTTTTTCCATTATAAAAAAAGTATATATATTTTTTTTAAAGTGTATATATATAGTTGCTTCTTTTTAAAGTGTATATATAGTTGCTTCTTTAGAAGCTTATGATTGTTTTAATTGAAATACTTTTTTTTTATTATTATTTTAACGTAAAAAATGTAAAAATTTATTCACTGAAAATGAAAAAAAAAATGAATTAGAGTACATTTGATTAAAAAATCTGGGTTTTTGCATTTATTATTTGGGTGATTTACAAGTTTTCTTATTCTTTTTTTTTCTTTCTATTAATAATAATAATAAAGGGTTCTAAAAAGGACTAAAAATTGAATTTTCTGACTTTTTGGTATTTGTTTGCAATTATAAAGATGTTGATATATAAGTATGAATACATTGAAATTGTAGGGGGCAATGTCACCTAACTATATTAACTATTTTTATTGAAAATTCAATGTCTGCCTGGCACATGCTGGGACAAAAATTTCGATTATATATATATATATATACTAATTATTTTTACCATTAACTAATTCAAAATTAAAACGAATATTTTTCCACTTTTTTATATTTATTTAAAATTTAAATTTATATTACAATATCTCCGATTCCAATCATTGTACATTAATAAGTTGAATCTGGACGCCTATAGAAGCCAAATACAGATCCCAGACGTTTTTTCTATAATAATAATAATAATAATAATGAATGGAGACAAGAAAAGAAAATTCGGCAAAAGACATATAAGTGATTACTTTGAGAGGTGTTTTGGATAATGTTTATTTATTTATTTATTTATTTAAACATTTTCCCTCGTCATGGTTGAGCATAAATGAATCTGGACCGTCATGGTTGAGCGTAAATGAATCTGGACCACATTGCGGACTGAAGAAAAAGGGATAATGTTTTTAATTTCCCCCTTTTTGTTTTTTTTTTTTTTTTTTTCCTATTTATATTTCCCCCAAAACACACAAAAAAAAAAAAAAATCCCCCCGTTTTAAAAAAAAAAAAAAGTGGATAATGTAAAATTATATATATATTTTTTTGTTTTCATTTAAAATAAACTTTATTATAAAAGTTTAATGATTAGATTATCCTATTATTAACAATATATTTTGATAATAACATTATTAGGGTGATAATAACTTC
This sequence comes from Cynanchum wilfordii, assembly GCA_025388415.1. NCBI lineage: Eukaryota > Viridiplantae > Streptophyta > Magnoliopsida > Gentianales > Apocynaceae > Cynanchum > Cynanchum wilfordii. Next base: position 205,276 of record JAHSUH010000487.1, read on the forward strand.
ACATATAATAGTAATAGAATGTCATTAGAAGCAATAAAATTTATAAATGGATAATAATATATTTTAATAATATGAGCATAGTTTTTTTTTTTTTGGTAAATGGAGAATTATATTTCACCGGAATCATCACCCACATCAAGAACACCCGGTACCCCCGGTCACAGCATGGGGGAAGTTTGGTTATATCAAGTTTACCGAAACCAAGGAAAGCCCAAGAAGCAAGATTATGGGCACAAAAATTACAGTCACGGTTTACAAAATTAATAGACCAACCAAGATTATTACGCAAAAAACTCCTTCCGCGATCGGTATTAGAACGGGCACGCCGGTCGGAGAATTGTTCCGGGCCATGGAGTGAGAGGATAACTTGAAGAGCATCCCCTTCAAATTCGGCAACCTTCATCCTAAGATCTTTAGCAATAACAAAGGCTTGGACAGCCGCTTCCATCTCCGCACAAAACGGGTTACAAGAGAAAAAGTGGTTGGTCCAAGCTCCAAGTACCTCACCATCGTGATTTCTCGGAACCATAGCGAAGTAGCATCATTGTTCATCAAGGAGACATCAAAATTAAATTTAAATTTACCTAAGGCGGGGGGAGACCAATCGGTAGGAGCGGTGATGCGATGTCGAAGAAGAATCCTCTGTTCGGCAGCCGACCAGTGTTTGCTCGGTTTTAGGACTATCCGAGCTACCTCGTCCCAAGCAGGAAGCCGCCCCCCTAGCCGAACTTTGTTTCCGATCAACCAAACCTGTTCGAACATAACCGCTCCGAAATGCGACATCCGTCTTTTATCCTTCTGCTCCATAGAAAATTGATTTTTCTCATCAAGCAAAATGGACGCCCGTCTCAAAACCCCCAGCTGTTTATAGTGAACAATATTAATCCGCCATGGAGATAAAAACCAACAAGTAGCGGTAACAGGACAATCAAACATAAAGTGATCAACATCTTCCACTGAGCATTACAAAAAAAAGGTTAAGTCGGGCAAAGGAATAAACTCTTTAATCCGATCTTTGGTCGGAAGAACTCGTTGGAACTCCCAAATAAGAATTTTATGACGCTCGTGCAAACCCGATTGCCACAGCAAATTCCATAACCTCTTGTCCAGTCTTGCAGCACGACTAAAACGCAAGCAATTGTTTGTTCGGTAAGCGGATCGGACGGTAAATTTCCCCGACTTAGAGGGACACCAAACAAACTCATCATGTTCCCCAAGAGAAATAGGTAAACCGAGAATAAGTTTACCCACATTATAGGGGAATATAGCCCGAATAAGGCTCACATTCCAACCAGATTTATCCTCATTCAACATGTCCGAAACCCACTGAAACTGTTCCGGAATTTGGATATCGGTCGGCAACTTGAACTCGGGAAGATCCGGGAGCCAAGGATCATTCCGGATACTAATCAAGGAGTGTTGGCCCACTTGAAAGCATAGTCCCATATCCAAAGAAGGTTTACAACTCCTAATACCTTGCCGAATCCGGGACGATGCGCCTACGGTTTTCCGGAAATCAATCACCCGTCTACCTCTCAAATATTTAGATCTAACAAGTTGAACCCAAATGCTATTCGGCTCCGAACAAAGCTTCCAACCCGACTTAGTAATAAAAGCAACATTCATATCCCTTGCTCTCCGAATGCCCAAACCTCCCACCTGTTTAGGTGTACAAATATTTTCCCAAGCACGAAGAGAGAGGAATCTTTTACCGTCATCTTTAACACCCCACAAGAAACGACGGGAAAGTTTGTCAAGTTTATCACAGAGACTTACCGGTAGAAGAAAAGACCGCATGACATAGGCGGGTATTGCCAATGCAACAGATTTAATCAAAGTGTTCCGACCGGCCATAGACAGGTGTCGGGCCTTCCAACCAGCTAGTTTATTAGCTAATTTATCAGCAACATAGCTAAATTCAGCCGCTTTGTTCTTGAAGGAACAAAAAGGGCCGCCCAAATATTTTCCATTATGCAAACACTCTCGCATCCCAAGGAGTCTACACGGGCCATTTTTCGATTACGGGATACATTGGCGAAATGTACATCGGATTTTTCTTCCCGGTGAGTTAATACGTTGACAGTCCACGAGCAATACAAGTCTAGGCATTTTTTTACTTCAGCAGCTTCGGATACATCGGCTTTACAATAGATGACTAGGTCATCCGCATACGGTAGATGAGTAATGCGAGGGCTCGATCTCGACACCTTAACACCACTAATTTTGCCGTCACTCTCGGCCCGAGCAAGGATCCGCGAGAGGAGATCGGCCAGAATAGTAAATAAAGCGGGGGATAATGGATCCCCTTGTCTAATCCCCCGGGAGCTTGAGAAGAAACCATGAGGAGAGCCGTTCACCAAAATAGAGAAATAAGCCGTAGAAATACATTCTTTTATGAGATTACAGAATTGACTATCAAACCCATGAGCACCTAGAATAGCAATCAAGATGTCCCACTCCACCATATCATATGCTTTAGTCATATCCACCTTAACCGCCAATAACCCTCCTTCTTTCCTTTCCTAGCTTTGAGATAACACATAATCTCGTGATTAATAATGACATTATCCAATATAGAACGAGGGGGATGAAAGCCGATTGAGACGGGTAGATAATGCCATCCAAGAGGGGGGTTTTAATCTAGAAGCTAGGATTTTCGTAATGACTTTGTAGATCACATTACATAAAGCAATTGGTCGAAATTGGTCAACCTTATTTGCAGCTGTCCTCTTAGGGACCAAAGCCAGAAAAGTATGGTTCACGGCTCGGCTCACCTTACCGCCTTCAAAAAAGCTTCGAGCAGCACATACAACATCACTCCCGACAATACTCCGGAAGTGGGAGTAGAAAGTCGGATTCATACCGTCCGGACCCGGGCTTTTAAAGCCACTCATATTCATCACCGCCGATTTAACCTCTTTCCAATCCGGGACAGAAATAAGAGTGGAGTTTTCATCTTCAAAGATAGAGGCTGAAATTAATCCCTGTAATAGCTCGGGGAAAACATGAGTATCACTAGTAAACAAATTAGAGTAGAAATTGGTGAAGAGCAGCCCAATGTCATCCGGGTCAGAGATCTGTCCCTCCTGTTCATCAAGAATATAGTGAATGTGGTTATGTCTACGGTGGCCGATAGTAGAGATATGGAAAAAATGGGTGTTAGCATCACCTAGGGCCCACTTAGCTTTGGATTTCTCCTTCCATAAAATCGTTCCGTTCAAGAATCTCATCAAGTTCTTGGGCTGCTAAATCTTCTTGAACCGAATTGGACTTGACTGGGGAAGATGTTGGAGAGATTCAATAAGCTCCTTAAGCTCTTTAATTTTAGTTTGAACATGACCAAAAACTTCTTGTTCCACCTCCTTGAGCCACCTTTGTATGCTTTATATTGGTCATCACCTGCGGTAGAGTAGGAGAAACTACACCTTTCCTCCAAGCTTTAGAAACCACCTCGACAACTGTGGGATCCCTAAGCCACATGCCCTCAAATTTAAAAGGTTTCGGAAGATTAGGCATAACGGGGTTTGTATGAAGAACAATCGGCTTATGGTCGGAATTAAGAGCCAAAAGATGATGGACTCAAGCTGCAGGGAAAGTCATCCGCCAAGAGGCATTCCCAAAAGCCCTATCAAGTCGTTCTTGTATGTTAGCTTTGCCAGCCCTGCGATTATTCCAAGTAAATGGATAACCTACAAAGCCTAAGTCAATCAAACCCGTCTCATCAACAAGGCTACGGAAGCGACAAGTCTTGCCCCCAAGAGAAAGCCCTACCGCCGTTTATCTTTCCGCTCCCAAAATAGCATTAAAATCCCCGCCCCACACCGGGGCCATCAAAGGATTCCCCGATTCTCTGGTGAATCCCCAAAAATTTCGGTTTAAGTAGAGGGGCCGGGGACCATATACTCCGGTTGCCAAGTAACACGAGGCGGATCATTCATCACCAACACGGTAATAAAATTAGCGAGAAGAGGAAATAAATTGAATATCCAAAGGATTTTTCCAGCAAAAAGCAAGCCCTCCGGAGGACCCAACCGCGGGAACAAAGGACACATCATCAAAACCGATATTTTTCACAACAGAACAAAGTTTATCAAAATTACACAACTTAACTCCGGACAAAAAAAGAACAGAAGGTCGTTGAGAATTACAGAATTCTCTAAGGCGAACCTGAGTGACCCTATAAATTCCAACATGACAATCATTGAGGGGGGGGGGGGCAAGGCCCGCCACCCCACCCAAATTATCAGAAAGAGAGTTGTCCACAACAGAAACCATATCACTCCGAGCGGACCGATTAGAGTACAAAGCTCTAGCCGCCCTTTTAACATGAATTAATCTACGCCTTATCACAATCCTAGAAGCATGCAAATTATTTAAAGCAGCTGCTGGAGCAATAGGAAAGCCATTCAACATACCCGGAGCCACCGAATTAAGAGAATCTAACTATTGAAATTCTGCACCAAACATCCGGACATCCGAAATAACCGAACCCCCCACGGTCACACTCGAGAGATTATCATTGACAATTCTCTTCTTGTTCGGAGTATGCGGACCCGCATGGGAATGCCTCTTGACACCAGAGCGGCGGACCGGAGAAGAGCAAAGATTGAGAGATTTTCCAACGGGTTTAGAGAGGGCGGAGGGATTGGTATGACAAGTCAAGAAATTAGACCGAAATGGGACAGAAAGGCCACATTGGACAGGAGGGAAAATTTTTTTGGGAGAGACCCGGTCCGAATGGACAACGGGTGGGTCAAAATGGTCAGAAAAAATTGTCGAGTAGGAGGGAGTTGACTTTATGATAGGGAAAATTTGTTTGTTTGTTGTCTCGGGAGAGAGGGACTCCGGGAGTTAGGGTTTCTTGAATGGAACATTGGGATTCACGCTGTACATAAGAACGGTCGAGATTTAAATCATGAAATTTGGTGTTCTCCTTGTCAACATCTTGACCGGAAACCCCATTATTTTCCGGTGGGTTTTCCGTCCCCGAAGTCGGAGGAGGGTTGGACCACCGATCATATAAAGGCGTAGATCCATTAGCTCTCATCCAGTGGCCATAAGCTCGACGGGGGTCCAAAACTCCTAAAGAAGGGATCAAACCGTGGGGGCAGCCGGACAACGCATGTCCCAATCTACCCCACAATAGAAAACCGAAACTCTTTCATACTTGAAAGGGAGCCAACGACCGGATCCGTCCTCATTCTTTATGAAAGCACCTGTCTTAAGGCTGTTGGATACATCCACACTCGACCGTACACGTAAGTAACCTCTAGGCCTGTTACCCAACAAAGCTTTATCCACCTTTAGGAACTTACCAATAAAATTTCCAAATCTCACAGCGTTGTCCACATTCATCCTATTGAGAGGGATATTGTGGATTTGTACCCAAAAAGGACTAGTCTTGAAAGAAAGTTCTTCCATGGCAAGGCTTGGGGCCCACTGCCGTAGGATGATAATATGCCCTTTAATGGCCCAAGGACAAGCTTCAATAACTCTCTTTTTATCCGACTCGCGGAAAGTTACAGCAAATTTATTACTGTCCAAGTGGGATACTTGGATTTTTGACCCAAAATCCCAAACATTCAGCAGAATGGCTTTAATAGCCTTGAAGCTCACCTGTTTATCCGACACCACCAACCCTATGAGAGTAAGGTCATTAAAAGAGGCATCTTGGGGATCATTAATCGATAGATCTAGAAAATCATCATCTAAACAGAGGGGAGGAGGAGAGGGGGGAGCATCAATGTCCATTACAATTGAAATCACTGAAAAGACAGACCCCTCCTAACCGGGAAGTGGAGCAATGAAGAAAAGACAGAGGAATAAAAGAAGAATAAAAGAGAAACCACCAAAGGAAACCGGAGCTAAAGAATAGCTCAAGACAACCAGAATAAAATCCAGCAATATACCCTCTAGTTAGAGAGAAGGGGGAGCTTTACTTTCTAGAGAGAGAAAGCGATAAGAATTCTTTATGGTGCATCTATAATATGAGCATAGTTGGATAAGAATATATTTCAACATCTATAACTACTATATTTTTTTTTCACGATTCATTATTTAATCAAAACATTCTTTCTTATATATAGAAGAACTGATGCATTCAAATTTAAATATTTCCACCATTTGTTTTTGCATGAATCATATATTTTAAAGAGAGAAAATGTGAACTAATCGACTACGTAGAATCGAAAATTTAAGTGAAGGAAAAATATAATTAAGTATTTCTCCCGAGTTTTTCGGTCTCGCCTAGTCCAGTTCATTGGTTGGTCTGTCGTTTTCCAACAATCCCCCTTATAGCCACAAGGCAACCTTGTTTTTATTTACTTTACACACACACTCTCCATAAAATCTTGCATTTTTTTTTATTATTACCAGTGCTGAAATTATTATCAATATTTTTATAAAAAAATTATTTTACCTCATTTTTTAAGGTCATTATTAATGACATTGTCAAGATTCATAAGACAAGACTGCTACGCTCACTACCTTTCTATACGTTCCCTTTTTTTTCTTCTTACAAATTTGAAATGATAACTTAATAAATTTTCCTTTTTAAGATGCATCGTAGCGTTACTATCTTCCTCTAGAACTCCCCCCCTACGCTACGTTACTATCTTCCTAATCCACTAAAAATATTCCTATGCTAGTCGGTGGATGGGCCCGATAAGTATTGAATCTGAAAAAACATAAGTGATATATTACTATGTCGCAAAAAGAAAACCGCGTACCAAGATCCAAAAATATGTTCCATAGATAAACTATCCCAATGAAACTACTTTTGTTTTGTAAAGTATCCCTCATCACCCTCTTCCTTCCCCTCCCCTCATCCCTACCTCTCGGGGCTCGGGATTTTGCTTGATTGAAGGAAAGAACGGGAGACATTAGAATCAATTAGAACGACGGGATGATTATCCAATATTTTCCAGTACATCAAGAGAGAGAGAATGCACATATGTTTTAAAAAGTAAAGAAAAAACAAAAGGAGAGGGGGAAAAAAATGAACTAGATACAAAAGGCATATAATTGTGGTATGTAAGTGTAAATGAATGAAACCAATCCGAAAATTGCCTACTTGCTCTTGGCTTATATAACGCAATATTTCAAACACAAGCTTGCCCATATTGATCACAGAAAAAGAGCAAATCACCACTAAGCACATCACTGACAACATACTTCAGATATAACCTAAATGCATGACAAGCATTAGCCACTAAGCAAATAAAACTACCTATTCATCTTTATGGCTGGTTACCGCCACCCCTTGGGCGTGGCCCCATGCGGCCACGTCCACGACCATAACCTCTGCCACTGCCACCCCTCCCTCTTCCATATCCAGCACCTAGGAGAAAAAAGGCAATCCAAATCATGAACAGAATAAGAATGATTCTTAAACAAGCTTCCAATATAAGACCATACAACAACCAGTTTAAATAAGACCTTAAATCTCCTTAATATTTGAACTGGTTAAAAGGTTTCCATGGAAATATTACAAGAGGGCATGGCTAATCTAACAGGGTAAGTTTACTTACCACGATAGCCGCCATAACCACCACGACCACCGCCAGGGCTCCAGTTTGAATATCCACCATTTTCTGAAAAAGAAATGAGAACAACGTCAGGTATAAAAGCTAACATGTGCTGTACTCAGAAGACATTTTGTACTATAAAAGACTATGAAAAGTTTACCTTGATAGTTTGCATATCCTCCTCTGCTCCAACCTCGTCCCCTTCCTCTTCCACGGCCACGACCTCGCCCATATGAATCTTTTATCATGAAAAAAACACAATTAAATTAGTAGTGTCAAATACAAGCTTAAGTTGAAACAATCAAGTACAATATAATTTAAGGAAAAGAAAAATGAGTTTTACAAAATTCAGTACTTAGTTCTTTCCTACCTTCATTACCAGCATTGTACATGGCACGCGCTTGCCTAGGTGGCTGTTGCTGTTGCTGCGGCTGATAGTTATAGTTGTTATATTGTGCCCTTGCTTGATCAGAAGGAGCTTGATATCTGCCAACAAATATTAAATTCAAAGGCTAAAAACTTGAATTCCTTACAAAAATATTTGATTAGCATCTAACAATCTTAAAAGCGTAGAGGTCAGATTTTTAAAATCATGAAAATAATAAAACTGGATAAGCAGCAAAGCACATAAAACATCAGAAACTCGAATAAAAAATCTACATGCAAGTAACCTTCCTGTCCCTTAATATAATGAAATATTTCTTGAGAGATTAAAAATAAATTATATCTATTAGCAGAACACAAACATAAATTACCCAGGAGAATTCTTATTCAGTTCTTTAGTTGACAAGGAGATTGAAATCATGGATACATGTCGAGTCTGCTCCACGCTGTATTGACAAATCAGAGGCAGATATTCAGTATATAAATGTCATGGAAGCTCCAAAAGAGTATTGAAATACTTAAATGAGTAAAATTGAAAAGATGTATAAACTAAACTCACGGCAAAAGACCCTCTTCAATTGGCTCCCATACATCAGTAATGCTCACAGAATTTATAGCTGTGTCTTGATGCAATCTAGGAACTCTTCTCTATATTTGAATCAGAATACTTAAATATTTCAGAAAATCCACCAACTGATAACATAGCTGGAAAATTTCAATAATAAGATACATTAAAATGCAATAGAAGTAGGACTAAAAACCTTAATAATTTCAGCAATAGCCACTGTTTTACTTATTGCTTGTCCCATTGCTTTCAAGACAATCTCTTTGCCACGTCTCTCCTAGAAAAAATATCAACACATACCATGTCACAGATGATAATAGCAGTGAATGATGTCCATAACTTCTAAAGTAGGAAAATGAACAAAATTCAACTATCAGGTCCTGGACATCCCATATCTAAGGTACGCTGATGTTCGCGTGTGTATATATATGTATATGCAGAATAATAAACCATTCAGCATCTTTGCCACGAAGATATTTCAGCAATGGGCATGTAAACAAACAAAGAAGGATTGCAAAATCTATAAAAGAAGAAAAGTTTCTGAACTACTTCTCTTACTCTCACCCTTAAATCCCCTATGGTTAAACTAAAAGAATCGCTAAGGATAAAATTGGAAAACAATGGAGACAATTAATTTGATAGAGACTCTGAAAAATTGAAAAATTATGAAAGAAAGGACTCGGAAGTTGAGAAAAGAAGAAAGTCAAAAAGAAATAAATTGAGAAAATGCTGTCATCAAAACATCCAAAATTAAACGGCTAGGTCAGGACAGAATATTCCTATTTAAGAACTATTTACTAGATATCTGTAGCAGCGCCTACAAAACCATCCTGGAATAGGAACATGACAGGCACAAGAATTGCTTTATGCACAATGTTTATTTTTATTGATTAATATAACAGATCAGCCATAGGTCAGCAGCTATTATGTAAAAAAAAACACGCTCCAATCTTTTAGGAAACCCGAGAGCAAACACAATGTAAACTCAAAACAGGAATGATTGATCAACAGAGAAACAAACTGCATCATAGAATTCAAAATTTTGAAAATGATGGAAAATTGAGTGATAATCAAATAACAAGTAAACCTCATACGTCCATATAATATTACACCAGGTTAATGTAATGTGAAAAGCTTACTTAACATAACCATTCTCTGTTAAAATACCTGAATGACCTTTTCCCCCCTAAATTCCCCTAGTAAAGGATAACAAAATTAAATCACAATGAGAAGACAAATAGCAATAAATGTAAACAGACATTCAACAAATCAGGAAACCATCAATCAAACCAACACATATCCTAGCAACTAACCGCTACTAATAAAACCGGTATTCCAACAGGAACGTCAAAAAATACCAAATGAAAGAAGAAGAAAAATGCAAACACCCATCAGTTTTGAAACAACAGATGAAAAACGCTTACGAAAAAAAAAAAAAAAACAGAACAGGTACCTGAAGTAAACTAGTAGCATAGCTGATGTAGTTTCTGACCAAGCCCTGGGAAGTGATTCGGATCTCATTCTCGTTTATGGGAGACTCAGGCTTCGGTTTCTCTACCTTTTGATACCTATCCATGGCTGAGACAGAACAGAAGGAGAGGAAGGAAGAGGAAGGGAGATAGAAGTGAGATGAAAACCCTAAAACCCCACTATTTCAGTGTGCACTCGCTCAAGGGAGAGAGAGAGAGAGAAAAGCGGAGAGTCGCTAAAGGTAGCCTTAGACTAAACCCTCGGCGCAGTAAGCGCAACGGCGAGGTTGTTAACGAACAGATTAGTCAAGATTTAAAGCGGGAGAATTTGGGCCACTTTTTTAAGCCTGATTTGTTTCCAAATGGGCTCAATTAATAGATCTTCCTATTTTTCCATATTGGGCTGGCCTCTTGTTAAATAAGATCCTAATGTGATGTCACTAGATTTTTTTTTCCCTTTCCTATTGGGTTTGACGCAATATGAAAACCACCCCTATTTTTTTTTATGAAAGGGGCCACTTTTTTTAAGCATTAATCGAATCATCATTTTTTTTTGCACAAAATAGTTATACAGAATGAATGTAAAATTTTTAACAAGATACTAAAACAAAATACGGATGGTCAACAATGCAAATTGACCTGTCCATAAACAGAGAACCTCGGGGGGGATAGTAGTTATATCAAGACTACCACAAATTTCACTATTTCTAGCCCAAGCAGCAAGATTATGAGCCAACTCATTACAACAACGATTAACAAAGTTAACGACCAAAAACAATGGTTTCTCAAAAACAATCTACCCCGGGAAATAGACTTAGCAAAGACGCCAATCTCGAAATTGTTCCAAGCCCCGCAACGTGAGGAGACTTGTAGAGCATCCCCTTCAAAACAAACTCGGGCCAACTTTAAGTTCTTAGCAACAAGAAAGGCTTGGATAGCGTCCATCTCCGCACAAAACGACCTGGAGAAGAAGTGGTTGATCCAAGCCCCTAAAATAACCCCATGATGGTTCCTCAAAACAGCAGCAGAAGTAACCATACAATCAAAAAAGGAAGCATCAAAATTAATTTTATATTCACCAAGGAGTGGGGGAGACCAATCATGACACATGGGAGAGATGCGCCTAGACATAAATCGAGAAGTCCCGGCTTTCCAGTAGGAGCCAACCATCTCAAAAATTTTTGCGGCAAAAATATCCCGATCAGGGGGGGGAAGGCCTAACCCGATTTTATTCCTCCAAAGCCACATCTGCTCAAATAAAAGTACTGCAAAGTGGAGGATCTTCCGCTTAGTTTCAGTTCCTCCAGGAAAACAATTATCACCATCCAACAAAGTCTGTATCCATTTAATGCACCCAAAATCTGCAAAGAAAGAAATCCTAATCCGCCAAGGAGATCTCATCCGGCACATGACAGCAATAGGGCAACTAAACAACAAATGATCAATAGATTCAACAGAAGATTGACAAAGATAACATGTAAGATCGGGAATATCGGTAAAACTAGTCAATCTGGACTTTGTTGGGAAAATATTGTTTAGCAACTTCCACACAATCAATTTGTGCCTTTCATGAAGACAAGAATTCCACAAAAAAGACCACACACGTTTATCCACCCGGGACGCCAAACAAAACCTCTCGTGGTTGTTCACCCCGTAAGATGATCCGATTGAGAAAGACCCGGGCGAAGTGGGCCGCCAGATCAATCTATCTTGCTCTCCTTCAAAGATCGGAGTGCTCAAAATAATGTTTCTCAAATGCCGAGGGAACAGGTTTTGGACTACTAAAAAGTTCCAAGCGGTTTGGTCGGCAGTCATTAAATCACGGACCATCGTATATTGCTCCGGGATATTCGGATCCGCGGGGAGCTTGAAAGTGGGTAAAATAGGCGGCCAAGGATCCTCCGGCAGCCGCAAACAGGAGTTCCGCCCAACTCTAAAGCACGCGCCAGTATCTAACGAGACCTTGCAATTCTTAATGCCATTCCAAATCCACGAACCCGACTTAGATGTTTTCCGAAAATCGGTGATGCGCCTCCCTCTCAAATATTTTGATCTAATCAACTTCACCCAAAATTTGTCCGAATTAGTACAAACATACCACCCCGATTTCGTGATATAAGAGACATTCATATCCCGCATCCGACGAATCCCCGATCCTCCAGCTGTTTTAGGGTCGATTTTGTCCCAAGAAAACAGTGTCAAGTACTTCTTCTTATCATCTCCAACACCCCATAAGAATCTTCTATTCAACTCTGTCCAACTTATCACATAATCCAACCGGTAGAAGATAACATTGCATAATGAAGGAAGGTAAGGCGGTGGTAACAGATCCGATCAATGTAGCTCTACCCGCCATCGACAAAAACTTAGTTTTCCATCCCGCTAATTTGGCAGCAAGTTTATCTACAACATAAGAGAATTCCACGTTTTTAGACTTGAAACTACAAAAAGGACCTCCAAGATACTTCCCCCTATGAGAACACTCTCTCATATTAAGGATATTGCGATTCCAGTTCTAAATGACCTCCCCACATTGGAACTAAAATGGATATCCGATTTATCCCAATTGATTCTCCGGCCCGTCCACCGACAATATAAATCCGGACAAGCTCTCACCTCCGTAGCCTCAACATCATTAGCTTTACAATAGATAACCGGATCGTCTGCATACATTAGGTGGGTAATACGTGGACTTGTTCTAGATATCTTTATCCCACTAAGTTTACCTTCGGTTTCGGACCTCAACAGAATACGGGATAGCAAGTCCGCCAAGAGGGAAAACAGCGCAGGGGACGGAGGATCCCCCTGGCGAATTCCTCTAGATCCATGAAAAAATCCACAAGGCGCCCCATTGACCATATGAAAGCCACTTTGATATTTTTTTTGAACAAGAATTAGATTATACATGTAATTGAATTGTTGAAATAATTGTTTAAACAAGATAATCTAATAATACAAAATACTATTGTCAACAATTCAAATTGAATTGTACATAAGGTTAATTTAATTTCTGTTGTCAACTTCATGTAAGAGTTTAAGAGTTAATCTTATGTTTGAACAAGAATTAAAATTTGTCTCCAAAGTGAATTGAATTTGAACTATTTAAAGAGGTGGTTCTAGATATCAAACAATCTAAAAGATAATAATATGTACTAATCTAAAGTCTCATATCGTTTACTTAGGAAATGAGCTAAGTCATTTACTCGATAATGCATTTCAAACCATTTTTTTTTATACCCACTTGGGGCGCCCGGTGTACTACCTTATTTGGTGAGACTAATTCGGACTCGGCATGCGAAGCGCTCGCAGAGTTCAACCTTACTCGAGAGTGAAGGCCCGACCCAAAGCTTATTTAAGATGTCGCTAACCACCTCAAGAGATTCGAAACCTCGATCATCCGCTCTGGAGGAAGCATTAGAGATCCGCGTATCAACTCCCCCAAGCTACCGAATTGCATTTCAAACCCTTTGAGGCTCATCTAAAGAGGGTCAAAATTTTAGTAAAGTGGAGATACCAAAAGCCACACTAATCGAGATGTGAAAGTAGGGTGAAGCCTTTATTACCACAACCTGAATCAAATCTAAATTAGTCGAAATCGTGATTATTTCGAAATATCTAACAAAAAAAATAATTAAAGAAGACGTGGGGAGGGAATGGCGGGTGCCGTTACACGTTCATATTCCAACTAATAACCACGTTAGCCTTTTTTTTCCATTTTTTTTTAATCTCTGCAGTTAGGATTACACAGTTATGATACAGAATCATAATACATATTGATTAAAGAAAAAAAACACAGCCAACTTCCATTTTGGCGGTGAATTTCCCATGAGAAACAGTAATTAATCAGCCAAAAAGAGACAAATTTCAATGACAAAATTTGCCTCTCAAAAAAAAAAAAAAAAAAAATCAGATAATTATCAAAAGCCAACTCTGTGCCCGTCTGCCGCAGTAGATTTAATTAATTACCAATAGAACCCGAACCCGAACCCGACATGTTTGGGATCGCAATCGTCATAGCTCCAGCACAACAACTGTTTTTTAAACACGAAAAAAATTCTCAGATGGTTTCTCCCGACAAATTAATTAATTTCCGGTAACCGGAAAAAAAAAAACACTTACATTCAGAATCTGTGGTGATCCAACTACCGGGTCTGGTGACAGAATGATAATCGACGTTGTGGAGAGGAGTAGAGCTAACGGAAACGGACGGCAAACTAATGATAGTTTGGTCATGAATATTACAAAGATTGGTTGAAGAAGAAGCCATGGAAATGGCGGAATAACTTGAGGAAATGGTGGAACAACTTTCTAAATCCCATCTAAAACTAATTTTAGGCGAATCGTTGCTCAGTTGATCATCGTCCGGTACTGCTTTCAGGCTTGATTTGTTCCTGAACTGCAAAACCTGAGTTCAAAAAAAAATAAAATAAATAAATAAATATATATATATATATATATATACCACAATTTTAATTTATCAGCTCATGTCTATCACTTTCATAGAAAATAATACTAATTAATTCGTATGTGTATATATATGTATACATACATATACTTTTTAGAAAATAATAGTTTCACACATTCCGGTTATGGATTCAAGTTATATGAAAATGATATATATATATACACCGTTTTTTTTAAATATTATGATGAAATGGAGAAGAAGTAGTTTCATCATCAAATAGATAAGAATCCATAACTCAATAATAATAGTTTCACATGAATTTGAGTCGTATAAGAAATATATATATATATATATACACACTTTTTTAAAAATTATTCGATTTTTAAATAGACAAGAAGTTATTATTCTAATGATAGCAATTTTACACATCATTATAATAAATCATAATAAGTCATAATTTCGAGTGAATGATATATATTATATATATATATATATCGACTTTGATAAGATGCTTGAATTTGTAGTTTAGTGAGGAAAAAAAAAAAAAAACAAACAAACCTTTCGACTTAAATATTTAGCTCCTTTATGATCGGATGATGACTTGGCAGTAGCAGCCCATCTCAGAAGTTCTTTCATTCTGGAAATAGTTCTGGTTTTATCTCCTCCGCCTCCCTTACTCTTTTCTGTACTTTTTTTCCGGCATTGATCATCATTTTCATTTGTAGAAGAAGAAGAAGAGCTCTGATCACTCATATTAATGGGCAAAACCTTCTTTCCCACATGGGAATTATTATTATTATCTGCCTTGTTCTGAATCTGATGACTGCTGCTGATGACGCCTAATCCACGTGCCAGATCTTCCTTTCTCAACTTCATAGTATGTAAATACTGATCTCTTTGATAATTCTCCGGCCGATTTAGATTCAATGTGCTGTAGAAACAAGCCTTTGCAATATCTTTCCTTCTTAAAATCTTGAAAAGATTCAAGTTTTTGCAGATTATTTCTGTCTGCTCTGCTATTTTTTTCTTCTTTCTTCTTCTGTCTTCTCTGTTTGGCTGATGAGTTGACTTATTAATTTTCTCACCTCCTGCAAAAAAGAAAAAAAACTTTATCAGATTTAGAACCGAAAATATTATGGTACAAAAGAAAGAAAGAAAAAAAAAAAAAAAAGCAACCCTTTACTGTACCTATCTTTTTTGCAGTAGGGCTATGATTTTCTTGAGTCTCTGATTGTGATTGATTAGGGTCATCAGCAATCTTGAAAAGCCACTGAAGAATCTGTTAAATATATATATATATATATATGTAAGTCAGCATGAGGGATGCATCAGCTACCATGTGAGAACATGATTTACTAGATATATATATATGTATATATAATTTGAGCACAGAATAAAAAGGGCTGAAAGCATACCTGCATGTTAGGGATGTGATATATATATATATTAATATATCTGTTCGAATCCTTGGACTAATTAAGTAATTAAAAGACTCTGTAAACTAGAAAGGATGGAAGAAAGAAAAGATGTGACAAATTTGGTCAAAAATGGATCGGACAGCGCAGAAAAAAAGATCTAGCTGTGATGTCTTTATGCCTAAAAAGATTCTTGAAATTTTATTTTTTCTTTTGTTATGATTATATATATATATATATATATATATATATGAGGGGAAAGAGGAAAGAGGAAAGATGAAGATGAAGACAATGGAAGAATATTTTTTTTAGACTGAATCTAAGATTGATGGTGAGACAACCATGCAGTGAGTGGGGGCTGGTTGGCTTCTTTGATTCTCATTTCTTAGCCATTCGGGGTTTCTATTGCTATACTATTATATATATAAGTATATGTGATCATGTGGTGGGTGGGTGCGTTGCATATATATAGATATATAGATTTATTAGTTTAAATGAGTTGCGTAATTAAATTTGTATTTGTGTATACAAATTTAAATATATATATATATATATATATATATATATATATTTTTCATAAGCTCCGGTATTCGAACCCCATCGACCGATTAATTTCGGATTCGGCTTGACCGGGGTGCGCTCAGAGTCCAACTCTTACTCGAGGGTGAGGTGGTCGACCCAGAGCTTTTTAACGTGGCGCTAACCACCTCGGGGGATTTGAACCCCTCGGTCATCCGCCATGAGGAGAAAACCTTTGGAGTCCGTTTACACTAACTCCATAAGTCCTGGGTTAATTTAAATATATTTTTCACAAGAAACTTGAATGAAAATAATCTAAATATGAAATAACTTATTACTTATTGATACTCATTTAAAAAACATCGTGATATAATAATAAACAAATGAAAGTAATAATAATGATAAACTTATAAATGAAGCAAATTTCACAATGGTACCTTCATTTAGTATATAATTAATGAGTATTTGCATTGGTGGCATCTATATGAGCCATACAAATGTAGGGTTCTTTGTTTTTTTTGTCCCCATGTTGATGGGTTGCTTCTCTCTTGTAGTTATTTTTTTTTTTTTTTCTTAATAATTATATAAATAAAAGTTACCAAGGATCCGAATTATATTCCAATGGAGATTTTCTTGCCCATTAATAAAAATATGGTGATATATTTTTTGTAACTCCATATTCTTATTTACAAAATCTGGTAGGGATATGTGGGGAAAAAATTTAATATATAACGAAATTGCAGTATAAAGTCATTATCTATCACTTGACAAATCACGTGAGACACTTAAGTAAACAAAGCCAACCAACTAGTATTTATATCACAAAATATGATATATATTTGTCAAGAAACCAATGCGATGTTGAGAGTTGTTCCATTTTGTTTAATGAATACAGTAAGGTGGATGGTTCAATAGTAAGCACACATTTTTTTAAGGTCCGGCCCTAACCACATATTAGCCCTTAATCTTATGTGGTTTCCTCTTTATAAAACCATCATTATCGGGTTATTATTATTATTATATATTATTATTTTTCACAATGCATTTCCAATAGCCATAAAACCCGTTTGTGTGGGGCCGGGGGGGAAGAAGGGGGGGGCCCCCCCCCCCTAAAAGGGAGGAAAAAAAACCCACCCCCCCCCCCAAAAAAAAAAAATAGCCATAAAACACAAAACCAGAAATTCTTAGATATGAAAAATGAATCAAACTTCAGTTCCAGAGTTGTGAATATGATTTTCTTTCATTCAGAATTTTTCTTTTTCATAAACCATTTCATTCAGGATTTAATGAGTCATAAATGGAAAGTCTGTTTCAGGAGAATTCTACATTTTTCTACTGCATTATTACCCATTGATGGAACCTGTACTAATAAATAAAGTAGGTAAAATTCAACAATATATTTATATCATGTATACACACATTCACGGAAATTATCTTTATCTTTTTTTTGCCTTTTTCCTCCTTTTCCCCCATAATTTATTAAAATAAAATTCATAATATAACATATAATATAATCACCTTAAAAACGACTTATTTAAAATTGAATTTAGAAAAAATTCCTAATTCAATATATATGTATTTCCAAAAGAAATAATTTTTAATGGATGGGAAACTCTGATAATAATATTCTTATCTTTTTATATCACCGACATAACAAAAATCACAACCACTTGTATGAAAGAGAGATCATAAATGTGTGCACTAACTAACCAGGAATTTCGTACAATTAATACATGATATTCGAGGGTTTTAATGAAATGATACAAATGGCATAGACAGGGAAACATACATTCCACGGCAATCAAATTAAATTAATGAACAAATAAAAAAATTAGAAAGAATCTATATTTCATTTCATGGGGACAAATGAAAGGAAGTATTAATTTTTTTTTCTTTTTTCTTCCTTTCTGTCCCTCCCCTCACCTCACCCAACATGAATGCAGCACGTAATGTAATGGGAAAACCAATGGGCAATTATTAATTTAAAATATGTATTCAAAACATCAAGGGCAAACTCTACAGAGAAAAAAAAAAACACATAAGTCACTGCATGTGAGGTATGGTATTTTTAATGTAAATTGTGAAATAATTTTGAATTTAAAAAATAAATTATTTTCTACTGTTGAAATAAACACCATTTGAAAAAAAAAAAAAAAAAAAATCAAATCTTGGAGTCTAACAAAGACATGAAGGTAAATTATTACTATCTCTAATCTTATTACACTAATCCCCAACAACTTTTACACAATTAGCTGAGATTTGCTACTACAGAAGATGAGAGATTCAGCTCTGGGCTTTTTCATGGATATACAGGCAGAAAAGGAAGTAGACCAGCACAAGGGGGTTCTTGTTAATAATACAAACAGACCTGAGAATATGCTAGGACACTGGAAACCCCAGAATAAAGAGGAAAGAGGTTTTTAATACCTTTTTAAGACATTTGAGTACCATAATATAAAAAGCACACAGAACAAACAATGGTGTGCATACAAAGAAGCTCACCAAGAATAAAATTTGCAAGAACCTAGAGCCGAGAGCCAACAGCAGTTGATCTGCACGGTAAGTAGTAGTAGTAGTAGTCGTTGCAGGAATCTTCTGCATTCAACCACACACTTGGTGGACCTTTCTGCGCCGTGCAAAAAGGGATCTCTTTATGCCATTCTTCTTTCATATGCTAGTTCTTTACTGGCCACCAAGTTTTCATGAAAATGTCGGGAATTATGTTTCACCAACTTGCTTATTGGCCCTGGCTGCAAGGGAAAATCTGCAAAATTACCAGACACCGTGAAAAGCACCAAGATTGGTCAGCTAACAGAAATCAGAATAGTGATTCCTGTTAAGTTAAAAACCAATTGACATCCACAAAAAACTACCAGAGTTTTGATGTCATGGTCAGTGCTGATCCTCATCAGCTCTGGAATGCATCAAGCGCCGTCTTCTTCGTCTACGGTTTGGTGAAATATCTTCTCCAATGTCACTTAACACATTAATCTCAGCTTCATCTTCCTCCTCTTCCTCATCATCATCTTGAAGACCCAAAAGATTCTCTCCCCATAGAAACCGGCGCCTAGGAAAAGCTCCACTAGAACGGGGGTGCCTTGATAATGCCCTGGATCTGCCACCCCTTAGCTCACCTGCTGGTTCCATGGAGCCAATCATTTGAAACAAGAAGAAAGTGCTGAGCCACCTGCCATTTTCACTTGGACCTCTTTCCCTTTCTCCAGATAGCCTGTCTCCACCATTTTCAATTACATAATCTCCAAGTACAACAGCACCTGGCATTGCAGACCGAATAGCACTGACTATGTCATCATACTCTCTCTGGTTCTCGAGCCGTCTCCAGGCTCGTTGTCTTGATGGATCGATATCAGCAGGTCTAGCAGCTGGATGAACCCTCCTAGCATGGCGACGCAACTCTCTATAGTTACCAGAGAATGAGCAAGATTCACGAGAGCAACTTCGAGACTTCAAGTTGAGGTATCTTCTGGCCTCATCCACAACCTTCCAACCTAATATACTTCCACGGCATAAGGGGCATTTCAAATTTGACAGAGATTCAGATAAATTCTCCATGACATCCTCTCCACTGCTAACCATTTCCCTCAATGATGAAGAGTCATCAACTTCTATAGTTTCATCCAGCATTCGTGAGTGACTATCTGTAATATGATTGCTATTTAATCCTAATCCAGAACGCAACTCCTCAGTAGCTACATTGTCAATTATTGTAACATCATGACCCCCTTCCATCTCAGTCTGGTTACCTGGTGTTGCCAAACCCATGTTCTCATTAGTTGTATTATCCATATTAGGCTGGTTTCTGGGGTTCAAACTAGGTGAAGTGTTGTTTTCCTTGTTATCATCTTTGAGTTTCCTAAAACGATCAAGGCAATTTGAGTGCCTATAACTTGTGTCACAAATGTAGGAGCGGCAACCCTTATCATGGGAGCTGCACAACAGAAGAACAGCGTTGTGTGGATGTTCCATGCATATAGCGCATGAAGCTTCATCCCATTCCTTATAGAGGGAAAGCATATCAGCATCATTTGACATACTTCTTTTTCTACTAGCCATCTATGTGCACTGGAATATATTTCTAAAATTAAAATTGTTAGCATATACTATCTTCTGTTACATTGGTGCACAAAGCAAAAATGATGAAATAAACTTAATGTTCATAAATGGTGAACTATCAGTCACCTAAAATAACTTTAGACAGATTACCATTTGATAAGTGCACCTACTACTCATAGGTATAAAAGCAAAACAAGGCACGAGAAGTTAGAAGCATTTAGAGGAATAAACAGGAACAACAGATCCTCTTGAGTGTCCCCTTTTGAAAGGAATACACAGATAAAAGATAATAAAATCCAGTCAAAGTCACTAACCAACAAACATAACTGGTCAACTAGAAAACAAAAACCAGCCATAACTGGTCTATTAAATAAGTCCCCATTAGAACACAAAAGAATAAAGAACTATGCATGGATGATAAATCACGCAAGTAGATGCAATGATCTATTATATACTTAACATGACTAATTGAATGCAATGTAGAGGGAAGCAATGCCTCAGTTCAACACCTTGATGCTTTGTATCAATGACTCGAAGACTCATCAGAGTCAAAAACCTTCACCAAATTTCTCTTTTTTTTTCCCTTATCCCACTTTTTCATTTTGTTTTTGCAATATCATAATTTAATTCAGGCAGTGAGGAAGAGACTAAAACTAAGTCCAGCCTGAACCCTCTTCTCTTTTCCTGAATGCCTGAAAGACCTAAAGCACAAAAACCCAAGGAGAATGGATGAAAGAACCAAAACCTATATTAGACTAAACAAGAGAATAGATCGAATTGTGTAATTAACTCATGGTTCAATCTCACATCATAACAACTTTATAATACTAAAGCCCAATACAGTCTATCTTGACCCCTCAAGGAAAAGAAGCAGGAATCAAGCACCAAACAGTGTGAAAGAAAATATACAAATCAATAATTGATTTGATGAACCCATATTAGTAGTCACTGAAAGCATCAATCAGAAGTATGATCAGCTAAATATCCCGATCACAGTTTTGTTTACATATTCTCTAAAGAATAACCCCATTGGATCCCAACAGACATCCCCCACCTGGAAAAGAAAAATGAAAAAGAGCTAATCTGCACCAAATATAAATGGAAGTCTTACAATTATAACTCCATCACTTTCCCGCAAATAAATTCCAACATAAACCAAGTAAAGAAACCAAACTAAGCTTAGACCTTGGTCTATCTGTTAATTTTTATTTTTAGTTCGTTATATTTCTCATTTCATGGGTATCCAGAATGTCTGGAAACATTTTACACATCAAATAGCAATTAGAACAAGAAAGTAGTCTGAAGCAAAAAATTTCATCATCTACATACTCACCCGTAAAAGAACAGAGATCTTTTCTGTACTGGTAGCTTCTGAAATCTTATGAAGCTGATCAGAATTAGCAATTGAAAGATAACAGAACCTTAGAAGATTTTGAATGGCAATCCTTCACGATCATTAATGATATATAATTCAGTAAAGGAGAATCTTAAAATTCTTGAAGTACTACTCCTCAAATAAACAATCTACTGTCAATGTCTTGAGCCAGTCACCAAGAAGTCCTAAAGACCTGCATTTATATGGTGGAATTCAAAATTGTCATGTGCTTAAACTCTAGCCACAACAAATATTACAAAAGAACTAAGGCATTTATTAGAAAATCATCATGTGAGTAAGACTTTCAGATAAAATAGTCGATGGCCATAAAATGAGATTACAGCATGAAACAGAATATTTAAAGAATAAAATCTCAAAACAGAGATTTAGGTGCACAATTTCAATCCTAAATATATAAACTTTACAGCAAAATAGTAGCATAACTTATACCAAGCACATCATTGGTAACAGCCAGAATTTCTGTAAAAGGGTCCATAAAAGTATATATGGGATATGGCACCTCCTCAAAGAAGGCAAAGAGACAAAATAGATTGTGCATTAAACTTCTGTAGCGGTGATGGATTTCCAAGCTAAGAGAATTGCTTTCCAGGAACAGAATTTCCCAACAGTATAAACAAATGGTACGCCTTTCCTTCACGGAAGTAAAGGTCATGCCACAACATCTAAAAAACCACAAGCATGATTATGCCAAGGAATCAATGAAGGACTTACAAAGGGAATATATATATGAAACCTACAGAAAAAAACCACCGCCAAAAATTAAGAAGCCGCTAATAACAGAATCCATTCCAACCTAACCCCAACTTTAACCGACTTCGAGCAGATCAAAAAGATCCTTCGATAACTTACAGATAAACCAGGATATGCACGGATCGAGTATATTAACAAAGATCAGCCATAATCGCATTAAAAAAAATCAGTTTTAGGATTAAAAAAAATCACAAAACCCTCATCAGGAACACAAAAAGGGGAAAAAAAATGAAAGGCGCGAAATTACAATTCAGGAAGAATTTCAGGCGATTGTCCTTAGGAAATTGATAGATTTCTTGTTGATTTCTTCTTCGATATATATTTCCTATGTTGATTGATTTACAGATTTCCAGCGTGAAATTTACAAGGACGCATCCGCTGAAACAAAAAAAAAAAAAAGGTTGAAGTAGCAATGAAATGTTGGAGAAACTACTGATCATATGTATATATAGAGGGATAGATAGAGATAATCATATATTCTAAAATGAAAATTCTTTATTATTTTATTCTTAAAGAAAATAATTTATTAATAAATAAAGAAAAAATAATAGGAAGGTGGGGTGTACTTTTCACTTAAAATTTGATTTTTTAACTGTATCTCGAGCTCATATGTATGTATGTATATATATATATATATATATTATAAATAAGACTATTAATATTTAAGTTATAAAAATTAGTTGAAATAAAATTTTAAATATCGGGTTTTTTAACTTTAAAAAAGGAAAAATAAGTATGGTACAATCCCAAAAAGCACTGCAACAACTTTTTTTTTCTTTTTTCTAATTTAAATTCAAACTCCTTAAGATAAATTTGCAAAAATAGTCCCTAATTTTTTTTAATATCTAGCTTGTATTTTTTATTTTTATTTTTTTGCAATTAAGTATGGCAACAATGGTAATAAAATGTGTTGCAATAAAATTTCTTTTAAAAAAAGAAGACGTTTCATTTGGCCTGGTAACTGTTTGCGTGTACGTTTTCTGTGCTGCCAACGTGGACAAGCTAGGGACCACTTAGATTAAAATATATATATATAATGAACAATTATTCAATAAAAACAATACTAAAATTAATTTAATTATTGATTTTTTTTTGTGTAAACTCACAGTAATATATTTAATGTTAGATGAGAAAATAATGGTTCATAGAAAATCTAGTTTGGATTTTTCCTATAATTCATCTCATCCAATTAATGATTGGTGTAACTATATAAAATCAGTATCTAAATGTTGTTTTATTTTATGAATTAATTTTTCTCTAATATGATAAATAAATAAAAACTAAAAAGAGTATTTATTTATAAATATTTAAAATTGTTAAAGATTTATTATTGTATGGTTAACAGAAAAAGGTAATTAAGTCATTTTAATTAATTTAAGGTATAATGATTGCAGTCGTTTTAAAAATGGTCAAATTTAAATAAAATTTGGATTGAATTTAAACACAAAGAATGTAGATCTCTCCTACTTTATATTTAAAATAATAAATTATTTGAATTCATTTTTAACGTTTAAGATCAAAAGTAGTTTAATCACATTAAATAAATCAAATATAATGATTGTTGTCAAATTTTAGTAGAATTTGGATCGAAATTACACACAAACAATATAGATCTCCCAAACTTTATATTTGAAATAACAAATTATTTGAATTTATTTTCAACATTTAAAGCTCAAAAGTAGTATATCACATTATAATGAATCAAATATAATGATTATGTCGTTTTATAAGTGGTCAAATTTAAGTAGAATTTGGATTGAATTTAAACACAAGGAATGTAAATCTCTCATACTTTACCTTTAAAATAGCAAATTATTTGAATTCATATTTAACGTTCAAAGGTTAAAAAGTAGTTTTTTTTTCTTTTAACTTTTAAAATGCCAAACTTTTTTACCCAAGAAAATTAAAGTCATTTTTCACAAATTTCATCAAATTTTTTTAAATTTAACAGTTTGGTTTATTGAATTAGACAAAAAGGTAATCAAATCATTTTACATGAAATATATTTTCATATATATCGTTTTACACTTTCAAAAATATTTTGTGAATGAGTGTTGCAATCCTTTTTTCTCTAATTTTGTAGATATTTTATAGAAGTGACTTAACCTTTCTTTAATCGACTAAAATCACAAAAATAGTTAAATTTTAAAAAAAATTGATAAAATTTGTTAAAAATGACCTTAAAAATAAAAATAAAAATTGTCTTTGAAACTTTAAAAATATAAAAAAAAATATTTTAGACTAAACTTGTCAAACATAAATTTGTTTGAGACTAAATTCACCAATTACTCAATAAATAAAATAAGTTCAAAGTAACAACTCAAAACAAGACGAGTCAAGTAAATAACTTAATTAAATAAAACACATTCAAAGTGATAACTCAAACTTAATTAAATAAAATAAGCTCCAAATGATAACTCAAAACAAGGAAAGTCAAGTAAAATAGCTAAATTATATAAATAAATTCCAAGTAATAAATCAAAATTTAAGCGAATCAAAAAAACCGATCAACATAAATAAGTTCCAAGACACAACACAAAGCAAGATCATTCAAGCAAAATTACTTATCACCATAAACTAAGCTCAAGTGATAATTCCAAGCAAAGTAAGTCAAGTAAAATAACTCAACTATATGAAATAAATTCCAATTGATAGCTCGAAAAAGTAAAATAAGATAACTTCCAAGTGATAATAACTCAAAACAAGAAGATTCAAGTAGAATAACTTAGAAATATAAATTAAGCTCCTAGTAATAACTCGAAAAAAGACGAGTCGAGTAAAATATCTTAACTACATATAATAAACTACAAGTGATAAGTCCAAGCAAAGTTAGTCAAGTAAGACAACTCAACTATATGAAATAAGCACCAATTGATAACTCAAAAAATGATGAGTCAAGTAAAATAACTTAATAAGATTACTTAAGATCTAATTAATAACTCAAAGCAAGACGAGTCTAGTAAAATATATTGCTTACATAAACTAAGCTACAAGTGATAACTCCAAGCAAAGCTAGTCAAGTAAAGTAACTCAAATACATGAAATAAGTTACAAGTGATAATTCCAAACAAAATTAATAAAGTAATTCAACTACATGAAATAAGCTTCAATGATAACAATCATAAGTAAATAAAATAAAATAATTTTCAAGTGGTAACTTGAAAAAAAGTGTCATGTAAAATAACTCAACAATATAAATTAAGCACCAAATAATAAATTAAAACAAGACGAGTCAAATTAAATACATAAAATGAGTTACAAGTGATAACTTCAAACAAAGTTAGTCAAGTAAAATCATCTATATAAAATAAACTTCAATTGATAACTCCAAACAAGTAAAATAAAATAAGTTTAAAAATGATAACTCGAAAAAAGGTGAGTCAAGTAAAATAACTCAATAACAGAAATTAAACTTCAATTAATAACTTGAAAAAACGCAAAATGAGTAAAATAACTCAACAACATAAATTATGCTCCAATTAATAACTCGAAAAAAGACGAGTCAAATAAAATATCTTACATACATAAAAAAGCTTCAAGTAATAATTACAAGAAATTGAAATGAAATAAGTTTCAAGTGATAACTCCAAAGCAAGACGAGTCAAGTAAAATATCTTACGAACATAATATAAGTTACAAGTGATATCTCCAAGCAATGTTAGTAAAATATAATAAATTAACTACATAAAATAAGTTCTAATTGATAACTTGAAGAAAGTAAAAATAAAAACAACCCAACAACTAAAATAACTCAAAACAAGACGAGTTAAGTAAAATAAGCTACATAAGTGATAACTCTAAGCAAAATTAATCAAATAAAATAACTCAACTACATAAAAAATAAGCTTCAATTGATAACTCCGAAGTAAACAAAATAAAATAATTTTCAAGTTATAACTTGAAAAAAGGCAAAAGGCAAGTTAAGCAAAATAACTTGTGAAATAAATTAACCTTCCAAATAATAACTTGAAGCAAGACGAATCATATAAAATATTTTAACATAAAGTTACAAGTGATAACTCCAACCAAAGTTAATCAAGTAAAATAATTTAACTACATGAAATAAGCTTCAGTTGATAGCTCATAGACAAATAAAAATAATAATTTTCAAGTGATAACTTGAAAAAAGACAAATCAAGTAAACCAACTTAGCATCATAAATTAAGGACCAAATAATAACTTAAAACAAGACAAGTCAAATTAAATAAATAAAATAAGTTACAAGTGAAAACTCCAAACAAAGTTAGCCAAATAAAATGATCAACTATATAAAATAAGCTTCAATTGATAACTCGAAACAAGTAAAATAAACTACGTTTCAAAGTGATAACTAGAAAAAGGCGTACAAGTAAAATAACTCAACAATATAAATTAAGATCCAATTAATAACTAAAAAAAGACGAGTTAAGTAAAATATCTTACCTACATAATAATTCCTTAACAACAAGAAATTAAAATGAAATAAGTTCCAAGTGACAACTCAAAGCAAGTAAATGAAAATAAGTTTCAAGTGATAACTTTAAAAAAAGCTAGGTCAAAAAAAAAAAAATCAGAAACATAAACTACGCTTCAATGAATAACTCAAAGAAAGACGAATCAAATAAAATATCTTACCTACATAAAATAAGCTACAAATCATAACTCCAAGCAAAGATAGTAAAGTAAAATAACTCAACAACACAAATTAAGCTACAATTAATAACTCAAAAGCAACATGAGTCAAATAAAATATCATACCTACATAAACAAAGACACAAGTGAAGCCTCCAAGCAACATTAAGTCCAATTGATAACTCAAAGCAAGTAAAATTAAATAAGTCCCAAGTGATAACTCAAAGCAAGTCAAATAAAATAAATAACTTAACTAAACAAAATAAATTCCAAATAATACCTCAAAGAAAGGCAAATTAAGTAAAGAAAATGGAAAACTAAGAGCTTACTGTTGCAGGTTCGAGAAGGCAGCCCACTAGATTGAAAATGTCACTGCAGAAGAAATGGGAAAGACAAACATAGAAAATAAATTCATCAATATTTGTTTCAAAGATAATCAAAATAATAAGCTGTAAATTTAATATACTGAAGAAAGAAAAAATTAGGTTTCACTGAAGAAAAACATCATGGCTGGAATTACAACAAAAGTTGGGGACAGTTTGAGAGATTTCAGCAACAGCCCAATAGAAACAATACACCTAGCAAAAGATTAGTTAAATTTTAATTAAAGAAAGAAAGAGTGTCTCACTTTCCCCACTCCCCTGTTATTATAAAATGAAATTAGAAAAATGTTGCAATCACAACACCCGATAGCAGAACCGGAAATTGATGGATCATCCCTGCATGCAACCATAGATACAGTCCATTATATCAACCATAGATACAATCTTAGTCAGTATATCAACTCATAAAACCATAGATACAGTCCATCAAAAAAAAAAAAAAAAAGTATACCTCGAAAGCAGTATTTGCAAAGCAAACCTTGATTCTATGACTACCAAAGTATTTGGTGTGCTTTTCTTCAGATTTTGAAACTGGTATAAATGGCACAAACAGGACAGTCCCACATATTTTTCAGCTTGTGATAATTTTTCCATGCATACAATAAAAAAAACATGTAGTTAGCAAACAAAAAAATGAATAATATATATATTCTAAGTTCAGTACTTAGATTGTTAAAATTTATGGAGTGATGAAAGAGAGAAATGGTCATTAAACACACATAACATAACAGAAACATTCAATTCCACAAAAAATCAAATAAAATTTCAAAGGGAAAATGAAGAATTTTATTTAATAAAATAATAATTAAAATTTTAGTGGGAGAATAAAGATTTTTATAAAAAAAATCATTTTAAAGGGTGGAAAAATGAAGATTTTTATTTAATAAAATAATAAGTAAAAATTTTATGGAATATATATAAAATAATGGAGTTAATTTTATGAATAAATAGTTAGAAACTAATATAATATGAAAACATATATATATATATAAATTTGATATTCCCCAATGAAAAAATAGTCAATTTAGTTCTTATTGTATTAAAAATTCTATAATTTAGTCTCTATATAAAAATTTTAAACTATTTAATCCTCATTTTAGGCAATGATCCTTCAATCCATACCTTTGTATTTTTTGTCAAAATAAACATGTAAACATAACAAATTTTAGAGGGCAAAAAAAAAAAGACTTTCATATTTCCTTTCCCGCAAAATGGAACGGAACGGTTCCGCACGTTCCACCACGACTTCTCCATTATTTCATTTTTCATTCCCAACAAAATGGAACGGAACGGTTCCGCAAGTTCCACTACGACTTCATCATTTCATTTTTCATTTCCAACAAAATGGAACGGAACGATAATCCTAAAATCAATTGGTACCGCACGTTCCACCACGACTTTTCCATCATTTTCAAGTCTTTTTTGCTTCTCTAAAATTTGACACGTCAAAATCACATGAAAAAATTTTAACAGAAAATAATTTCTAAAAAAATTAAAATGAGGATTAAATGCTATAAAAATTGTTTATAAGGACTAAGTCATAAATTTTTTAATAGTATAGGACTGAATTGGCCAATATTTCAATCCCCAATTTAAAATTTGAAAGGAGAAATAAAGATGTAAAAAATAGTTCTTAGAAAAGAGTGAAAAAATATATATTTTTTATTTAATAAAATAATAATAGTAAAAAAAATTATTAGATATGAAATGATGAAGTTAAAGTCTTAAAGATAAAAAATAAATAGTTTTAAACTAGTATAAAAAAAGATATGATTTTTTTTTTTGAGAAATCAGATATGAAAAGTTTAATATTTCTAAAATATCGAAATAAAAATAATTTTTTACAAGAAATAAAGATTTTAAAAATAGTTCTTGAAAAAGAAAAATTATGATTTTTAATAAAAAAATTAAAATGTTTTATTGATGGATATGAAAAAGTTTCACCATAACAATTCAACACTAATAAATTCAAAAAGCTAGCTCTAACAAATTCAAAAATAAATAAATAAATAAACAAAAAAACTTATATGAAATTCATCAAAAGGAAAATAAACATACATTCAAAACAAACACACATAGTACCATAAAAGATCATGAACAAAATATTCAATTTTATCAAAAGGCAAATAAGATTTTATATATAGATAGATGAAATGAGATAAGATGGTGAAGAAAATACGTGATTGTCGGAATTTATGATTGCAAAATGACTTTCTTTGTTGAATAAAAGAAGACCGGAAAAGAAGAAGGAAAAACTAAGAGCTTTTTGTTGGCTGCAGCCTGCAGAAGAAAAGGGAAAGGCAGACCAAGAAAAGTGATTCATCAATATTAGTTTTAAAGATAATTAAGATAATAAGTTCTAAAATATAAATATATATATGTGTGTGTATCAAGACAACATTATTTAGGAAAATTCGTGAGAACATTAATTCTTGGATTCTTGAATTATCATATCCAAAATCTTGACGGATTTTCTATAGTGGAAGAGAAGAAAAAAGAAAAATAAAGGCAGCTTAGAACTTACTTACATGGCGCAGAATATATGAACTGCCATTGAATTGAAGGACGAAGTCAGTAGCAACCGAACAAATCAATTAAACTTCCATCAAGACCGATAGAGAAATCGCAAAAAATATTCGAAATGCATAGTTTTTTTTTTTGAGAAATTTTGGAATTCTTGCGGGGAGGGCTCCGACCGCAATGGCGCCCTACTCGTGCAGAGAAAGAAAAAAAAATGGGGGAAAAAGAAGAATGAAGAAGGAGAAGTGAAGTCTGAAGACTTTAATTTATAAGCACGTCCCCGTATCCTTTCCAACGGTAATAAAATCACCCTCGGACAGCTGTTTCGTTTTTGTTATAAACACAAACCTTTTTTGTTAGAAACAGACAAGGATAAACACAAACCTTTTTTGTTATAATAATCATTTAACCTTTTTCATATCAACACGTTACAGTTATTTTCAGCCTCTTTTTTACACAGGTTAGATTATTTGTTACCTTTTCGATGTCAAGGTTCTCCATCTCTTGGATTAATGATTTGAGGCATTAACACATATAAGCGTACATTTTCTTATTAGAGTACTTACTCACCACTCAGTAAAGCCTCTTTCACTGGCCAAAAGTGTAGATTTGCCTGTTGCAACATAATACAGGCTGTCAGAGTTCAAACCAAACAGCTGTCGCAGCTGCCCCATGAAAACTTCAAATATTTTCTTCAACTCCTGTTTCAAAACTCCAATACTTCATAAACAAGAGAGGAATAGAAGTAATATAAGAACATAATCAGCACTTCATCCTGGATTATTTTAAGATGTCAGTTTCTTCCAAGTTCCGGGAAAAGTCAGGGAAAATTACAATTTTCTGTAGTCAAATATTGCAATCAACATGATCTGCTAAGAATATAGGTAAAGAAAAACCTATTGCTTCACAACTGTAAAAAAATAAAATCTCATGCAAGAGGAGGGATGAATGTTTCCATGAATTATAGCCCATCAATAAACATCAAGGAACATGGTTTTACCATGAAAAAGAAGAGGAGAAAGAAAAGAAGAAAAGAAAATCTCTAAACAATGTATGCAAGACAACAATATTCTCATGCGATGCTTTGGTTCACAGACATAACCTGCATATTTTACTGTTAACCTGCCAGGATATGTGCTAGATGTCTTGAAAACATTTTGTAGTTGCCAGATTAGTTGTCAATAGTTTGCAGTTATCAGATTCTCAGAATGAAAGATATAAACATGTATTATTATTCATTAAACTCTTAATATTTAAATTAAATGTTAATTGAAGGCATTACACCAACCTCAGGAGAGATGTTAGGCCGGAGAGGATCTTTTGCTTTCACATCACTGAAACAAGCTGGGGGATTCCAAACAACAACTCCTCCCCAAACCTGTAGTATGGCAAAAGATTGGTATAATACAAGACCCAAGAAGAATAACAAAGACAAGATATAGTGGTCTGGCATATAACTCACAGGAGATATAAACCCATTTGTCAAGGAAAAGTCTTCATCAGGAAGCTGCAGCAAAAGTGGGCACTCATTTGGAGATGGTACATATCTGACATTGTAAGGGAAAAACAGTTACAAGAGGCACTGGATTGTACAAATAGAAGAATAAGTATTGACCTCTAGGTCAGTCAAAATCATCACCAAACAATAGATAAATGAAACTTCAGAAGAAAAGCTTACAAGTACAACTAACTCTGTAGGATAAACAGATTGTTCTTTCTCTAGTTAGGGGGTGATGCTAATTAGTGACAAAATCATCATATACATGAACAATTAGAAGGAAGAAATCGAATAATAAAGATTATTTATGAGTGGCTCTGCTAAAAAGCTTCCTCATTTAAGAACAAAGGATTGGAGTGGAAATACTGCAAACAATCTTGCTTTTCTAAAGAGAGGATTTTCAAAATAATTATTCAATCTAAACCCTATATTAGAAGAAACGGTATGAGTTAAAGAATATACACCACAAAATGCAAAACTTTAGACCGTCCACCCGCTGCAGTTGATGTGTCCAAATGTCACTCATTTGAATTAACCTACCACACCAAAAATCAATTGATGTGCACAATCAGTTAATATAATATTAAAAACAGGAAATCAACACATCATTGCATTCTTTCAAGTATTTGCAAGGAAAATTAGCTTTATATTGGCAAAGATACACATGCATTCCCTTCTTTATCCCCCACCCCCACCCCCCCCCTTTTTTTTTTTTTCATTTGATATGTATTTGCAATATCTCTTGCTCTTCTTTCACCCAAAAGTTAGCATAAGCTAGAAATAGTGGAGACTGTACAGGGCCTAACCATGTACATGTGTGTCAAGATAGAAAGTGCAGAAAGTGGGAAAACTTATTGAATCTTCATTAGAACCACAATACAAGGGAAGCAGCAAACAGTATGTTTTCAAATTCTTATAGTGTCTGTTACATCGATATAGAAGTAAAATTACCCTTATCCTCTCTTCCCTAGAATATAGGCAGGTATACGATGCAGACACAGAGAGAAGGTTGCACTTTACAGAAATAATATGAATTAAAGTTTCCATTCCCATTTATCGTTCAACTAACATGACTTCCAATTTCTAGTCCTCCAACTGCACTGATGAGACCTATATGCACTTGGATCTCCAACGGAAATTATTCATTCCCCATACAAAATGAAGTAGTTGTACCAATGACACATAAGACAGCCTAAAAATAGAAATAAATTTTTTTTTTTGGGGGAGGAGGAAGGGGAAGAGCTGATGGCAGAATTCGAGTCACATACAAAGAAAGGAAGATCTTTGGTACCGAAGATGTAGCTGGCCTGCTTATCATCCCAGTGAGAGAATGAGGATTTAGGAGTATGGTATAAGACCTGCAAAGGAAGAGTAGCTTATAACTTGTTTTCAATCCACATACATTTAACAAAATAATAATAAATAAGGAAATCAAGGAAGAGGAAATCATTGGAGGAAAAAGAAAAATACAGCATTATGACCTGACTTTCAATAGTGACTTCAGCTAGAGGTCTCAGAGCCTCAACAACTGGAGCCAGCAAAACCTCATCTATCTCTTTGAAATCCCTGTAACCAATATAGCCTTATAAGTACACGATATTTGTTTGCATCAACTTTAGCCAGCACTAAAATAAATTTCATTATGGAATAACATTGTCAGAAAGGCAGTCATTCTAAACACGAGCCAGCAGAGAATTACAAAGGAACACTGCAAAAAATGACTAAGATTCTAGGTTCCATGTAGAAATATGAGGAATTGATCCTGAGCTGAGAGGCCCATGTCAATATCCCTTCAAAAAAATTTCTATATATATAAGCAGCACATTGATACCACATAGTTTCATTATTAAACAGCTGAACAAAATGAAAAATCCCTACATCGAAAATTCACAGAAGAGAAACATCATACCAGCCATATACCCAACCATGTGGGTCAGCATTCAACAAATTGAATGAAAGCACAACCCTTCCATCTGCCCCTACTGGCATAAACTCGTTGTGGATTGAACCATCATCTTTCCCACCATTCACGAATACTTAGACGAAAATTTCAGCTATCCGCTCCACCACCTCAGCCTCCTCCGTTATTCTCCCTTCAATCCAAGCATGCCGATACTTACCAACCACTGCTCTTACACCCACGAAGTCATCCCTATTTACTACCACAACCGTATAAACCTTCCTACTATTATCATTTCTCAACACAGACTTCAAATAATCATCTAAAATTTCATCATAATTTTTTAAATTCCTATCAAAATTAAACTCATTCAGCGCCCTACATTGCCAGGAGTAGCTATCCCCTCCGCAATTCAAAAGCGAATCAAGGGTTACGGACACAGAATTGCTGCCAATATTACAAGTACCGCAAAATGGAGTTTCTCCGGAGAGCTTTTGCATGTGAGAATGAATTGAAACTCCTATTTCATCAGCAGAGGTAGTCGTGGTAGTAAAATTGATAAATACAGCGTGGAAATGGCAAGGAAATACAACAGGGCTCGATTCTATTGCACCTGAGAGTGAGTCAATATCGGCGAAAGGTAGAGGCGATCGGTAAATTTCGACTGATTTTAGCAAAAATGGGAAACCTAGAGTACAAATAATTTACTTTATGTTAACAAAATCTGTAAAGAAAACATCGAATTTAGAAATTTTGCTGAAGAAACTATTTGTGATACCTATGAGAAAAGAGAAGAGAACGGAGATGGTCAGAATAAGTCGCTTCAACCCAGGTCTCGTTTTGCGCATGGTTTCCGGGTCCAAATCCGGCTGGTTCCTGGATTCATTTCTTAGATTATCCTGCGATATCTCAGCCCGGCCCAAGTCGGAACCTCTCCCCTTCTCCAAAACCTTTTTAGAAGAATGAACTTTAAAAATAATATCAATTCTATAAAACTAGTCTCAAAAATAAATTATCCTCAAGCCGTCTTAGCTCAGCTGGTAGAGCGCATGGCTTTTAACCATGTGGTCGTGGGTTCGATTCCCACAGACGGCGGTTTAGATATCTTTGATAGCCTTTTTGCCAAAACTTTTCATTT
>JAHSUH010000488.1:0-24817 GCA_025388415.1 Cynanchum wilfordii
ACAGGCACGCGAGGAGTTCCCCCTTTTCCTTTGCTGTTTGGTCGAAATTCTCCCGCGATCACCCCTCATCCGGGCCCCACACCCGAGCAGACGAAAAGCGGCGATCTTTTGCTCGATTTTACGCAAAATATTTCCGAAAAAGGCTCCCCCACCACGTTCGATCCTGCCGTGCGAAGGCCCGTCGATGGGCTTTGGACGCCTTCTCCTGCGAATAAAAGCCCCACTGACGGAATTCGTAAATCCAACCCTCCCCGACGGACGACGAAAACGGCGGAGAACTTTCACTTTTACTACGGATTTGCAAACCGTCAAGGGTGTCGACGAAAACAAGAGGATTACGTCGTCATTTTGCCGGAAATTAAAATCCCCCGCCAAGGAATTTCCCCAAATCATCAAAACGAGGAAGAAAAAGATGAGGAAAAGTCGGAAGGAAATAAGATGACAGGTGCGTTAAATTCCCCCGTAGGGCCCTCGCAGAGTGCGAAGTTGCCAGAAGGAAGGAAATCCTCTAAAGGTCTTCCCCAATCGAAGCGTTTTTCATTTTCCCGGAAAGAATTTTCAGATGTTTCCCCCTTTTTCGAAAAAGAAGAGCACGCTTTTGGCTGTTTTGCGGTTTTTGACGGCCATAACGGCGATGCCGTCTCTCGGCGGGCGGCTCGGTATTTTGCCAGACATTTTCAAGCTGCCTTTCAGGCCCACGCCCACTTTTTTGAGCAGGAAGGCGGGGATATTTCTTTAAGCGATAGCCATCATCATCATCATCAAGAAGGACGAAAGGGCCCTCTTAGCAAGAAAGAGGCTTTGAGTCGATGTCGTTCGCGCCTGCTAAGCGCGGCGCTTGTTCAGGCTCTTCTCCATATGGATTTTACCATCTACGAGCGGCTTTATCGCGGGGGGCTTAAAACCGAAGGGGGCCCTGTCGGGCGTCGGGGCGGGCTCGGCGTCCTGCATGGTTGCTTTTTATCGCCCCTCCGGGGCCGTATTTTCCCCTAAGCCCCCACCGCATCGTCGGGACGGCTCCTTCCCTTCCCCTTCGCCTTCCCCTTCGGCGGGTTTACGTTGGGCGGGAAAGGGGCGACGACAGAGCCCTCGAGCGCGCAGGGGGGCCTCGTTTTTTGGCCCCCCTTGCGAGGGAGCGACGACAGCGGGCGATAGCGATAAAAATAACCCCCCGAAAGAACCTTCCCCAGCGGAAAAAGCAGAGGAAGTTGTGAGGGTTTCCATCGCGAACCTCGGGGACTGTCGGGCGGTGGTCGGCGCCCTGTCGAGCGGCGTCCTTCGCCGGCAGACCGTCGACCATCGCGTGAAAAGCCGGCCGAGGGAAATTTCTCGCATCCAAAAAAACGGCGGCCGCGTCGACTTCGGGCGCGTGGAGGGATGTCTTGATAGCACCCGCGGGCTCGGGGATTACGATTATAAAACCCCCCTTCCACCTGGTGGGATGACGAAAACGACGAAAGCGAAAAAGAGCCCCTACCAATGGTGAACATGTCAGCCCCCTCTCGTTTTACCCCCAACAACCACCAGGCCGACGTCCGAGAAGGGGATCCCGACCAAAGCCCTTTGACGAGCTTTCCTAGTCCCCCTTGTCGGGGAAATATTATTAGCAATATTGCGGATATTTACGAATGGGAAATTCGAGATGAGGATTTTATCCTCATCGCGTCGGATGGGGTGTGGGATTATATCAGCTCAGCGGAGGCCGTCGCCTTCGTCGCCGCGGATCTTCGTCGACTTCTCGCGGAGGAAAAAGAGAACGAAAAGGAAAAAGAGGAGGAGGAGAAGTTTATAGACGTTTTCGTGGAAAATAAAACCCCCTCGGCTTTTCCCCATCCTCACGAGGAAAAAGGCGAAAAAAAAACCTTCACTGTAGAAAATTTACCGCGAGGGGGCCCTCACGAGCGTCTTTTAAAGCTAAATCTACCAAGGACTTTAAATGAAAGACGGGAATTTTCACGAGAAAGCCCTGCTCGCAAAAAATTAACAGCATCTCGCGAAAGGGTGGTACCAAATCGAATCCACGCAGAGTCGCCTTCCTCTTCTTTGGTGTTATTATCTCCTTCCTTCCCCTTTGTAGGGCGGGATGGCAAAAAATTAAATCCTATTCATCATAATACCACCCCTACTACTACTAGTACTAGTACTAGTAGGGGTGGTAGGCCTCTCGTCGATGTTGAGGATGGATTTCAAATGGGAAAGCCCCATTACCCCCACAGCATGTCTGAAAATGATGGAAAGAAAAGGTGGGAAGACGACCGAAGAAGAAGAAGAAGAAGAGGTTGAAGTTGAAGGGATCCCATCAGCTTCTTCGTTAGGAAGAGCCCCTAGCAATAGGAAAAAGGGGAGGAATTTTAGTCAGGGAAATAATAATAATAATAATAGTAGTAGGAGTAGGAGGAGTAATGCATTTGACATAGGGGCTTCAACAGGGGGCTTTCAAATTTTCTCACCGATATCGCCATTCTTTGCGTTGGATGGACCAAAACAGGGCTTTTCCTGCCCATCGTTGCCGTTAAAACTACGCGAGAGAAATCTTCCTTGCAGCCCTATTAATCTGAATAATTTTAATTTTGATAATAGTAATTCCATGTCTTTCTCAAACCTCACACTAACGCAAGCGTTTGGAGGGGATCAAACCTCTCGTCATCGATTTATTCTTCAGCGGGCTGCCGATCACCTTGTCGAGCATCTTCTCTGTTCGCTTAATAGCGGGGATAATATTACAGTTATCATTCTTTTATTCTCCCTTTCCCACGAACCTACCCATAAAAAATTGGGGGAATGCTTTTATGAGTGAATATTCTTTACTTAGTTATTATGATTTTTTTTTTCTTTATTTGGTGTATTTATTTTATTTGTCTTTTTTTTTTTTGACATAGTCGTTAACAAACACAAGCTGGGGGGTAATTTACATTTCCGTTTATTGAATGAAAGTTATTGCTTTATTACCCTAAAAAATAACAATAAAAAAAAAGGATTCAAAAATTATGGAAATTGTTGAAATTTTATCAGACAAATGATGGGGAGGGTGTAGATATTATCATTGGACTGTAAATTGATAAATCCATGGGATTGTTTTTTTTTTTTTTTTTGCCCCTCTCCCTCTTTCTCTTGATATGCATACATACATATATATATATTTATATATATATTCGGCTTCACTAGAGTGCATTTTCTATCGTAATGTTGATGTCACTATAATTTATTATTATTAGGTATTATTATTAGTAGTCTAAGTTCACAAAGCAGGCTCTACAAAGGGGAGGGAAAGTGAGGGTTTATAGTATCTATAAGGGAGATATACTTTGTTCATATTATAGGACGAAACTTCTTCAACAACTGAAACCTATTCAAAGCTAGTGGGCTCGTCAAGGGTACTTAACTCTGTTAATATCTTCTTTTTATTATTTTAATTCTATTATAATTTTATTTAGTTTATTATCTTTTATTTTTAGCTTTCCGTTGTCGCTGTTTTTTTGTTTTATTTTATTTTCCCCCCTCCCCCTTCATATTCTTTAGCACTTGTGAAGGGTTTTTTTTTCTCCCTTCCCCCCCCCCCCCTTCATGGGGTTTGCCCGTAAGGTCCTCCCAGAGGACTTCGTTTTTTATTTCGTCATTTTCGTCGTGAGTTTTGCGTTGGGAGCGAGATTTGGTCTTTTTCTGCACGAAAAAATGCTGGGACTTCGTTTATGGCGTTTTCTTCCCTTTTTCGCGCCTCTTTTCCGTCTTTTTTTTCCTCAGCCGGGCAAGACGAGGATGTTAAAATGATTCTCGTCGTGAGAAAGGATTTAAAAATGGGGACGGGCAAAATCGCCGCGCAGTGCGCGCACGCCGCGGTGGCCGTTGTCGAGGAGGTTCTTTGCCTAAAATCGGCCTACCAGCGGCCCTCTTTGGTCGACCGCGAGGGCGCCGCCCTCGCGGCGGGGCGGCAATTTTGGCTTTCGCGATTGCTAACGCGCGATAAAAATCGCAAAGACAAGGAAGAGGACGAGGAACGCTTTCTTGAAGGCCATCCGTGGGTTCGCTGGCATGAAATTTGGCGAGAAAGCGGCAGCACGAAGGTCGTCTTGCAGTGCGCGGGCGAGGAAGGTTTGCGCGCGGTCGCCGTGCTCGCGGGGAAGAAACGGCTGCCGTTTTTTGTCATCCGCGACGCCGGGCGCACGCAAATCGCGGCTGGCAGTAAAACCGTCATCGCTGTTGGTCCTGCCCCAAGGTGTTTAATTGACCCGATCACTGGGAAGCTAAAACTCCTATAATAATAAAAAAGAAGGAATATATATATATATATATATATATATAAAAAAAAAAAAAGGAAAGGGAGGAGAGGAGTTGGGAGGAGAGAGAGAGAGAGAGGGGGGGCGAAGAGGGTAGAACAAGCCCAACGAAGAAAAAAGGAATACAATACAATACAATACAATAATAATAAAAACTATCATGAACGGGGTATGCTTGGCTTTATTTGATTAGTAGTGGTAGCCTTTTTTTTTCCCCACCCCTTTTTTTTTATTTTTTTTTCTTAGTGTATGGGGATGACCATTATGTCGCATGATCTTGACCTGCATCCTTTTTCTTTCTTTCTTTTTATTCTTATTCCTTAGTTTATTGTTGCTATTCTAATTATTCTCTTTCACTAGGGAAATAATAATAATAGTAGTATATAAATTATTATTATTATTATTATTATTATTATTATAGAAAAAGGGGGGGAGAGAGGAATTACTAATTTTAGAAAAGGGTTATTTTAATTTGTTATGGCCCAGAATCTGTTCGTCGCCGAAGGGGTGGAGCTTCTTCAGCGTTGCGAGTACGACGAGCGGGAGTTGGACAAATCGCGATTAAACCTAAAAGGCGGCAGCGGAAAAGAGGAGAAACTTCTCGCGATCGTCGAAGGCTATCAACGTCTTCTTCAGCGTTATGTTCAGGCAATGGAGGTTTTAAACCACGTCCGACATACCGCCTTTGAAGAGGCACAAAACAAAAAGGACTCGTACAGCGCAAAACTCGCGCATTTTTGCACCCAAAGGATCCTGCGAGGGTTAGAACGATGTCAAAACCTCACAAACATTCTCGACAGCTTTTCTCTTCCACTGAATCACGTGGAGCCTGCTAAACGTGAGGGGTTTACCCTGGAGCGTGTTTTCTCCCACGACGGCAGTCGTCTTCCGCTGAAAGGAAGTGAAAAGACGTTTTCGAAGGTGTTGGACCTCGTGGACGGGAGCTATGTCGTGATCG
This sequence comes from Cynanchum wilfordii, assembly GCA_025388415.1. Taxonomy (NCBI): domain Eukaryota; kingdom Viridiplantae; phylum Streptophyta; class Magnoliopsida; order Gentianales; family Apocynaceae; genus Cynanchum; species Cynanchum wilfordii. The sequence continues at coordinate 5,233 of JAHSUH010000488.1, forward strand.
TTAAAAACCTTGACGACTACACCTTCGCGCGGCCCACGGTGCGCGTCGGGTTCGCCCTCACCTCGCCCGACGACGGGGCGTCGAGGACGGCGTGCAAGGTCGAATTTACCTTGCCCTGCGGCGCTGCATGGCGGAAATCGTTTGGGGTGGCCGACCCCTCCCCGTCTTGCTCGACGTTGCGCCTGGCCATCCAGTCCGCGGGGAGGCGAGCGTCGCATATCGAGCTGATCCTGCACCGATGGGAGCCCGTCGGGGCGGGCGGGGCCTCGTCCCCTTTTTCCCCCGCCCCCCCCCCCGAGGGCGCGTTAGCCCGCCAGGACTGGCAGGGCGCGCTGCCGCCGCTGGGGGACGACGCGTGGGCGGGGTTTACCGTCCCGCAGGCCGCGCTGCCGGGGCGCGGGGGCCCATCAACGCCTCGCGCGCCTTCGTCGGGGGGGCGGGGTTGGCAGCGCTCTCGCGCGAGGAGGAAAAGACGCCGTGGTCGGTCTTGGAGGGGCTCAACGTCCCGCACGCGGACGGGGGGGCCCCTCGGGCAGCCCCCCGCGCCGGTGGTCTACGCCCCAGCGGGGAAGAACAGCGCGCAGCGGATGGAAACGATTCGCGGGATGCTCAACGCCTGGCCCCGCGATGCCGTCCCGCTGTTGAACCTCCCGAGGGGCGACCAGCGGATTTTAAGCGCCGTCTACGCCCTTCCTCTTCCGACGGAAATTGAGTAAGAAAAAGGACAACATTTTATCCCCCACCCCACACCAAAAAAAAAAAAAACCAAAAAGAAAACGGATGAGAATACTTTCGGGGGTGGTTGGTTTGGGTTGGGTTGGGCTGTTGCTGTGTGTTCTAGCGCTGGTTGCCTTCTCTTGGGTGGTTTTTAAATTTGACGATTACTTGCGATTTTCAATTTTGCTTTCTTTGCTTTACCCTCCCCTTTCCCCCCTCCTCTCCATCACCATCACAACGACAACCCCCACAAAAAAACATAATACGGCCCCTGAAAGGAGTCATTAAGAAAAATTTATAGACAATGTCACCATTGTGTAGACTATATATATATATATACATATATATGCATTTCTAATTATAATGATGATGATGATTATTGTTGATCATTTCTATGCTTTATTGGACACCTTTTTTTTTTTTTCCCTCCCCATTGCTTTCATTATTATTTCTCTCCCCTCGATGTCGTGCGAGGTGGCCAAGGTGTATGACGGGCAGTTGACGCTTCGGCTGCGAGCATCCCCTCCCCCCCCTGAGGTGAGACCTCCTTTACCTTTTCTCTTATTTATTTATTTTCTTTATTCCTTCTCCTTTTTTAAAAATATATATATATATATATATTTGATAATAATCATCATAATCATAATAACTACCAGCACTCCATAAAGAGAAAGAGAAAGATGAGTACGGTGGTAGGGGGCGCCCGTGTGGCGCAGGTGCTACCGCCCTCCTCCTCCTCCTCCTCTTTCTCCTCTTCTTCTTCTTCTTCTTTCCTTTCTTCTCCTCGCGCACACGCTCGTCTGTTCGAGCCCCTGCCCCTTCGCCCGGGGATTTCCCTCCCGAACCGTTTTCTCTTCCAGCCGATCGACCTGCAGGGCGACGTCGAGGCCGCGGCCGCGTTTACGCCGCCCGGGCGCGCGCCGGGGCCGGGCTGGCGATCCTCGGCGGCCTGGCGACCTCCCGCGCGGGGGCGTTGGCGGCCCGGGGCGATGCTCCTCGCCGGCCCGAGCGGGGCCCGCGCGCTGGCGGCCATCCCGCGCGCCGTCCACGCCGCCGGCGGGCGCATCCTCGCGCAGGCCTTCCACGCCGGCCCCGCCGCTCGTCGCCACTGGCGCCTTTCCGCCTCCTCCTCTTCCGCGTCCGCGTTGTTTTCGTTTTCGTCCTTTTTGCCGTCCCGCTCGTCGGGGTTCTCCGCCCTCCCCTGGCGGCTGCCGTCGTTCGCCGTCGGCTACGTCGTCTCCGAGTTTCTGCGCTTCGCGCGGCTCGCCGAGGCGGCCGGTTTCGACGGCGTCGAGATCGCCGTCAGCGAGGGCGCCCTCCTGCACAGCTTTCTCTCCCCCACAACCAACCACCGCACGGACGCCTTCGGGGGGAGTTTAGACCGTCGACTGGAGATTGTCATTCGCGTCTTGGAGGGCCTCCGCACCGCCGTGGAGGACCCGGCGAGGTTTATTATCTCCCTACGGCTGTGCTTGCACGATTTAAAGCCCGGGGGGACGACGATGGCGGAGACCCTGCAGGTCGCCGAGGTGCTCGCGCGAAGCGGGTATGTGGATCTCCTAAACACCAGCGTCGGCATGTTCGATTCCCCTGTGCAGACCATGAGCTCCTTCGTCCCGCAAGGGACCTTCGCGCGGGCCTGTCAGCTCGTCCGGGAACGACTCCGCGGTAAAAACCTCCCGACGCCGGTGGTGGCCTCCCATCGCATCCACTCCATCGCGGTCGCGCGTCGGCTGATGGAGAGGGACGTCTGCGACGTCGTCGGGATCGCGCGCCCGCTGCTGGCGGATCCGGAGTTTATTCAAAAAGCCCAAGCGCAGCGCGAGGCGGACATCATCCCCTGCATCGCGTGCAATCATTGCGTTAATCGGCTGTACAAACACCAGCGCATCACCTGCGCGGTGAACCCCATCTCGGGCTACGAGCTCGAGCGCGGCTGGCGGCCGACGAAATTTCGTAAAACGATCGCCGTCGTCGGGGCCGGCGCCGCGGGGGTGACCTGCGCGCTGATGCTCTGGCGTCGAGGGCACGACGTCACGCTTTTCGAGCGCGAGCGGTACGTCGGCGGGCAGCTGAACCTCGCGAAAATGGTCCCCGGGAAGGAGTCCTTTCAGGATGTGCTCGAGTTCTGGACGCGGGAGCTGCGGCAGTCGTCCGTGAACGTCTGCCTGAGCACGGAGTTCACCCGCGAGGAGCTCGCGCGGGGGCACCACGCGACTTTCCACGCCGTCGTCCTCGCGGGCGGGTCGATTCCGCGGCCGATCTCCTCCCACGTCTTCGCCGGGGCCTCCGAGAGCGATTTAATCGTCCCCTTCGCGAGCATCCTCGACGGCAGCGTGCGCGCGGGGCGGCGGGTGGGGATCATCGGCAACGGCGCGATCGCCTACGACGTCGCGTCTTTTCTCCTGCACGACCGCCGCACCGCGCGGCGGGGCGATTTTTACCTCGACGAGTGGGGCGTTAACCTCGAGGAGGGGACGACGCTGCCGCCGGAGGTCGCCGCCGCCCGGGCGCCGCGAAATAATCGCGATGTTATTTTGTTTGACAAGCCCAACAAGGGCGGTGACCTCTCCTGGGGCCTGGGGGAGGACGCAACGGCGGTGGATTCGCAACCACGGGGGGCACCATCCTATCCAACGCGATGATTGAGTTGATTACCCAAAAAGGCATGCATATCTCCACCTTACCGCCGGATAGTCGACAGTTTTTTGTGGAATGCGATACGATCGTGTGGTGTAATGGAATGCTACCAAATTTTTCCGTCGGGACGTGGATTTACGAGTGGATGAAAGACGGCGCCCGGCAGCGCGGGGAGATGATTTCGGATTTTAGCATCTACGCGGCGGGCTCTTGTCGAGATAGCCAGACCGGTGACGGCCATGGCGAGCAGGATTTACTCCAGGCCGTCCATGAGGGCTACGAAATTGGGTATAAAGTGTAGAGATATAACGCTGAGGAGAAAAAAGAAAATGAAAAAAAATCGTAGCGATGTGGATTATCGACAAGGATGACATGTTTAGAACGTAGGAAACCTCTAAAAAAAAAAAGAAAAAAAAGGAATGGAAAGTTTATTCAAATTTTGTCATTCTTCACATAAATTGCTTAGGCGCCAAGATACCTTACGGGGCTATGTGGATTTAGCTTCTACTTCACAGCTGTTATTGTTGTTGTTGTTTTTTAGAAGTAATCCTCATTTTTTTTTTTTTTTTGCCCCCTACTCTAACTTCAACGCGAGTGCACCCCTAAACATATCGTTGCTGCTAATGATGTCAACAACCCAAACTGCTCTTCAAACACCACTATTATTCTTTTCTTTCTGCTTCCCTCTCCCTTCCTTCTTCCTTAGATTACTTTCTCATTTACTTTCTTGTGTTTCAAAAAGGTAAAAATTCGTACGTGCATATTTATATTTCTGTTAGATTGTTATTTTTTTGGTCTTCTTTTTGAGCTTTATTGCTTAGTCAAATTATCGTTTATTCGTAAAATACAATTTTCCTATTGAATATCATTTACCTAGACGTATTCGCTTTTTTTTCTCTCTTTCTATAGAGGGATATTTCATATCTGTAGTTTGATTTTTCTGGGGGAGGGGGAAGGAAAACTTTGATCCTTTTTTTTGTTTGCTTGTTTGAGTCAAGGAAAATAATTTAAAAAAAAAAACGAAATGTGTGGAATATTCGGCTACGTTAACTACAACGTCCCTCTTACTGTCCGTCAAATCATAGATATCTTGGTTTTGGGCCTTCAAAAGATTGAGTATCGAGGCTACGACAGCGCGGGCCTTTGCATTGACCAGATTTCGAACGCCTCAAAAAACTCCCCGTCTAAAGAAGCAGAGGAGAGCGCTTCAAGCGAAAAGCCCTTGGTGATTCGCAGCGTCGGGAACGTTGAGAACTTGAGGAAAAAAGTCTACGCCGATCTTGCGCTTTTGGGGAGTAATTTGGACGTTGTGGTGGACCATCATGTGGGGATTGCGCACACGCGATGGGCCACCCATGGCGAGGTTTGCGAACGAAATTGCCATCCCCAGCAAAGCAACGACGGCGCCTTCAGCATTGTCCATAACGGCATGGTGACGAACTACATGGAGATTAAGAATATGCTTTTAAAAGACAACGATTACACCTTCAGCAGTAGTACGGATACCGAGGTGATCGCCGTGCTTGCGGAGTACCTTTACACGAAAAAAGGAATTTGCGACTTTGTCAAGCTGTGTTTTCATCTTACCCATTTTATTGAAGGCTCTTTCGCGCTGCTTATTAAAAGTACGCATTTCCCCGGCGAGTTGATGGTCTGTCGTCAGGGCTCGCCGTTGGTGATCGGGGTGCGGGAATTGAACGAAGAGGGAAAGCCCAAACAAGGACGTTTAAGTTTTAACGCGGATTGTAAACGGCCAATGGAGATTTATTTCGCCTCGGACACCAACTCCTTCGTGGAGCGGACGTGCAACGCCGTCTACCTCGAGGACCACGACATCGCGCACTACAAGGACGGCGTGCTGAGCTTTTACAACACATTGGAGATGAGCGAATTCACGAAGGACACCGCGGTGTCTCGGGTGATTCAGCAGCTCGAGGTCGTGATTGAGAACCTGACGAAGAACAAGTACCCCCACTTCATGCTCAAGGAGATTTACGAGCAGCCGGAGACGACGGAGCGGGCGATGCGGGGGCGGGTGAACTTCGTCAGCGGGCATCTCACGCTCGGCGGGTTCTGTGAGAAGGCCGTGCGCGGGGTGCTGCACTCGCAGCGCCTGATCCTGCTCGCCTGCGGGACGTCGCTGCACAGCTGCCTCGCCGCCCGGCCGCTCTTCGAGGAGCTCCTGGGGATGCCGCTTTCGGTCGAGAACGCCTCCGACTTCGTCGACCGGGCGCCGCTGGTGCGGCGGTCGGACGCCTGCCTCTTCGTCTCCCAGTCCGGCGAGACGGGCGACGTGCTGGCCGCGCTGCGGGCCTGCGAGGCCGCCGGGGCGCTCTGCGTGGGCGTCACGAACGTCGCGGGCTCGGCCCTCAGCCGGGCCACGGCCTTCGGCGTCCACCTCAACGCCGGCGTCGAGGTCGGCGTGGCGTCGACGAAGGCGTACACGGCGCAGGTGGTGACCCTCACGCTGGTCGCGCTGCTGCTCGCGCAGGAGGCCGGGACAGCGGCGGCCCGGCGCGGGGAGCTCCTCCAGGCCCTCTCGCAGCTCCCCGCGCGGATCACGCAGACGCTCCAGGCCGTCGCGAACCCCATCGCGGCGCTCGCGCGACGGCTCCGGGACGAGTCCTCGCTGCTCATCCTGGGGCGGGGCTACGACTACGCCACCGCGCTCGAGGCCGCGCTGAAGATCAAGGAAACGGCGTACCTTCACGCGGAGGGGATCAGCTTCGGTGAGCTTAAGCACGGCCCCCTCGCTTTGATCGATCGAACCACCCAGGTTTTGGCGATTTGCTCCAAGGATAAGTACTTTGAAAAGTGTAAGACGACGATTAGCCAGGTCAGCGCGCGCGAAGGGAGGATCGTCGTCATTACAAACACCGAAGACCCGGAGTTGATGGCCATGTGTGAGCAGCTCATTCACGTCCCTAAGACGGTGGATTGCCTGCAGGGGGTTCTTAACGTGATTCCATTTCAGTTATTGGCCTATCATATAGCAGTGCTCCGCGGCAATAACGTTGACTGCCCGAGAAACTTGGCGAAATGTGTAAGCGTCTAATAAGAGAGATACCAACGCCCATCGCAAGGAGAGGCTCTCCTCCTCTTCTTTAATCAAAAAAAAAAAAAAAAAAAAATAATAATATTAATAATTTTGTGCTTGTTAATTTTTCTCTTTACTCCCATATGCTTAGAAGTGCGTTAATGATGTGTTTTTTTTTTGGTTTTAGTTTGTAACTCTCTTCGTGAGAAGAAAAATAGTTGATATTTCAAATTTTTGTTATATATTTTTTTATTATTATTGTTATTATTATTATTATTATTATTATTATTATTGTTACTATTCGAGGATCGTTTCTTTAGCTGTGATAACAGTTTTTAAAGGGCCTAGCCACTACTACCATTTATAGTACGCTCAAGTCTTTTTTGTTTTCATACTTGATGGTTTATTTAAATATATTTGCATGATGGAGGAAAAAAAAAAAAGTGAATGTTATCAACAATGGCACGTGCGAATTCGACTTTCTTCCTTTTTTTTTCTTTCTCTTCTAAACGTCGATGAGAACCTCGCATGACGTAGTAGCATTCGTTAGATAGACTTTAATTGGCCTTCGGCATGTTGGATCGAGTACAGGAAGTCCTTTTTTTTTAGCGAAGGGACACTCTTTGTGAGAGAGTGGGGGGAGGGGGGAGTTTGATTATTTTCGAACAGGTTGGAGAAGGACCGAAGAGTTTGATGAATGACTCTGCTGAGGTATCTTTTAGAGAGAGAAGGAGAAAGAAAACAAGTTCATCAAAGGGAACGAAAATCATCTACACTCTGAACTACCGCAAAGAAGGGATTCGAACAGCCTGGCGTTCTTCTCTACTTTGTCTCATGTTAGCATTCTGAGCGTCACTAGCAAATTGTCATCTGCTGGAATCAACCCTAAAGAAGGAAATTCGATAGTGTTCGGTTTCAAAAAAAGTGTATTGGACGAAGTCTCCTATATAAAAATGTACTTGTTCGCATTCTGCGGATTCCATTTCCTCGTTTCTCCCCTGAATGGCTTCAAAACAGAATGCTTTATCGTTTCTTCCTCCCCTCCTCCCCCCCTGCAATCTGATTGACGGATAACTGCAGGGATGCGGCTTCCTTTTTTTTAATTATTATTATTATTTTTTGTACTGCTCTATTTCTTTTTAAGGCTCGAAAAACGCATTCGACTAAGTAATAACCTACTCTAATGATTTCCTAATTTACGGCAAAGAAACTTAAATTTTAACTCTCCTTTCGCCAATCAGGTAGACTCATTCGGCGTGTTTGCGTGAATATGCGGTGAGGCGGGAAGCAAAATAGATGCGTGCCTTCTATTTTTTTTTATCGACTTCAGAAAAAAAAGAGTTCAATGGATTTCAGAAGCCATCAACCATCAACTGAGACCTTCTCCTAAATGTATAGAAAGCAAAAGGGATTGATCAGAATAAATAACACAAAGATTGCCTTTACCAGTATAAGTTGTCAAAGTATTTTCTTCGCTTCTTAATTTCTCTCTACTTTACAACTAGCACTCATTAGATCTTCCCGCAATATATAAAATTGTGTGATTTGTAGGCTAATCTAGATAGCCACACACAAGACTTAACGACATATACTTTTTATTTATTATTATTATTTAGACACTAACTTAAGACAAGCGTACCCACACAAACACGAAAAGTAGGAGCACTAATGCGATTCTTAGGTAGTAAACTATTCGAGACGGAAAAGACCTATCGGCCCAAAAAGAGGCACAAAGAGGGCACCCAGCGTTATAACCTCCACAAGTACGCCAAAACCCTCGTCCGGTCTGGGGATCTCGCGAAGTCTGTTCAGCTCCCGCCTGGGGCCGACATCCATCACTGGCTTTCCGCGCAGACGATTGACTTCTACAATATCACCAACGTCCTCTACGGCTCGCTGATGGAGTTTTGCACGCCGACGACCTGCCCAATTATGTCCTCGGGCCCACGCTTTGAGTACATGTGGAGGGACCCCCCTGAATACCCCAAGGCGACCAAGGTCAGCGCACCGAAGTACATGAGGCTTTTGATGGAGTGGATTGAGCGGCAGATCAACGATGAACGCATCTTCCCCACGGAGGACGAAAACCCCTACTCCGGAGGACTTCTTTGATCGCGTCAGGAATATTATTCGACGGCTTTTCCGTGTCTACGCCCACGTTTACTACTCGCATTTTATTCAAATTCGTGACTTAAAGGAGGAATCGCATCTCAACACAGCTTTTAAGCACTTTATGTACTTTGTCTGGGAGTTTGACCTGATTCCGCGCGAGGAACTTACTCCGTTGTACGATCTACTGATCAACATTATAGGCCAGTGGGCGAAAGATAAGTTGGATGGACCTCGATTGTTGTAGGGGGAAAAAAGGGAAAGAGCTTGTAGGCGAACTAGTGGCCTGACTATGGTGCTGTGAATTGGGGTTGATATCACCACCTTCCACTAAGGATGAGTCTGAGTACAACCTCTAGACGGACCCATTCACTAATTTCCCTTTTTACGAAATGGCATCTTTTAACTTCAAAATGACCTGTCAGACGCAACCTGTGTATTTTAATCACTAGAAAACACGAAGTTGTTAAAAATGTCAAAATAAAGTGCTTTTTATGTGAAATAGCTTTTAAACTTATTTAGTAAATAGTCTAACGGACGAAATGAAACTTGTCGAAACATCCTATGTCATGGTCAACATTTACTGCGCATTGTAGACGCTTCTCTACTACCATGAATATACCAAAGTGGGAAAGTGGCCACCATCTTTGATATTATAAGTGCTTGCGTTTAACAATGAAACAATTTATATTGGATAACTTCCCTAGCTTTGGATGTTATAGACATTTCAAGTAAAAAATGATGCCAATCCGATGCAGCTTGAATAAGCCACTGAAGCTGGTAGTAATTGAATGTTTAGGAAATTTTAAGTGAAACCTTCTGAACTAGTAATGTAGAGGGTTTCTTCGCTTTCGTTACGGGTACTATTTATGCATAAACCGATTTTCCTCCCTGTAGCGAATCACATTGTACGCTTATTGGTGGTGCTTTTTTCCCCCACCTGTTCGATTATTTCCGAATTCTTGTCTCTATTACGACTATTTCCACGTAAATGAAGACATATTTTTAACTGGCATTTCTATAATCATTTCCTTTATCGTTTCTAATCTCACCAATAATATATAATACGTCGTTATATAGAAATTAGAGACATCTGTCTTATTTCTGGTTCTTACAGGAATCTTTTTTGGGGGGGAGGGGGAAGAAGGAAGAGCTTATCACTAGTGGGATCAAACAAGCTACGAGCCACCCTTCTCTTGATGTCAGCAACCCATACCAGTCAACACAGTATTCCAGCGGCCCGTGTCGACCAGTACGTTCGTCAGCTATGTCTTGGCGACTCATTGCCGAACCATGCGACCTCTTTCTCCCACTCGGAGCACTCGAAAGACTTCTTACAGGCTCCTCGCACCGTGGAGTACCTCCTGGAGCGCATCTTTTTTGACCTCTTTGGAGACAAGCACCAGCCAATCCTGCCGGACTACATGCCTTTTGCTATTAAGCAGGTGCCAGCCTTGGCGGAGGTCGCACTACTTCAGGCCCGTATTTCCGCCAGAGTTTGCGCCGCCGTAGCCACGCGTCCGGTGGTGACCGTTTACGAGCTCCAGGAAGAAATCTGCATTGAGGAAAGGGTTGCCTGCTTCCGTGAGCTTGGCTTCGGCGAGGGGCTGGAGGACATGCCGATTGTTCAGCAGTACTTCAACCTAAAGCCGAACACGGTGGTCTTCCCTGTGCGGAGCCGACATTTGATAGAATTTATTCTCTACCACCCGGAGTCAAGGCACATTTTGGATAGCTCCGGTGACACGCGCGACGTGATCAACAGTTTTAAATCCCACTACGAAGCGCAGATTTTGCCTTTGTTAAGGACGACCAACCCGAAGCTCTTCCGTAAAGGGTCTTCCCTTCGCAAGCCCCGCACGATGGGCAGCAATCGCGAGTTGGGAATTCACATTCAGAACCTACCTTGGCTGCTCACCACACTTCGCCAGGAGGCAGATTGTGCCGTGTTGCGCTTGTTTGAAGGCATATGTGAGGATGCTAAAGCAAGAATAGACAAAAATAAAGAATTTTACACCGGAGTCATTCGCGCGATGGATGAATCCCTCACCGGACGCGCATCGGAACCGGAGGGCATCTCACACACCTTCTGGGTGAGAATGCCTGAAAAAGATGCGAGGAAAACTTCCCTGCCATCGCGGCTTTGGAAAAGTTGCTATGATGACGCGAGTGGGAACTTTGCTCGCGTCGGTGGTGTTAGTGTGTCCGTGTGCTTGGGCTGCAACGAGGCCGCTTCCCTCACTGACTCGGCCGGTGGCCTCTCCACGTTGGGGGCTCGAAAAGACACATCGGCAAGCGCGCCTCTTGAAGCTGCGCCGACGGCCGCCGCCTCGTCTGTGCCTTCCTCAGCGCCGTCAGCAGGTCTGGCAGGAGTTAGGCCCCTCCGTGCCCCTGTCGCACGGCCGCGACGCCGGATTATTCGAGAGCCCACGGCCGCCCTTGTCGAGCCCACGACGGCTGTCTCACAGGACGAGGCGCCTCATGCGGCCCACCCCAGTCCGCCTCCTTTGGCTTTAACGGAGGGCGACACGGTCGGCCGCCACGGCCCTGTGACACGCCCTTGTGAAACCGCAGAGGCCAGGCTGAGACGAGTGCTTAACCGGGAGGCGGAGGATGAGGCCAAGGAGGCCCCTTCGCTTGACCCGACAGCCCGCTGGGTAGAGCTCCTTCGGGCAGTTAAGCCCGGCACGCGGCTGCCTTGTGGACTTCTGCTTTCGTGCTTCGAGCAGATGGCGATGGCAGTCACGGCGGGAAAGGAAATAGGCACCGGTCATGGAGAAGACGTTGACCCTTCGGGCACTATGTTGGTCCATTCGAGGACTGCATTCATCCCTGTTCCGCATCCCAACGACTTATCCTCGGTTGTGCCTCACGCACAAGACACTTGGGTGGAGGTGGTCGCCTTAGCAAGCCCCGTGGAGGTCTGCTGGTACGCGCCAGGGGAAGATAGTGAAGAAGGGCATTCAGCGTCTGCGACTTTACGCTTCCAACAGCTCTTCCATGCTTCTTTAGGTCAATGGTGTGGTCATGCACTAAAGTCGTTTTTTTGTGGTACCCTTGGAGTGTCTGAAAAGCCCAACACCATGTCGTGGTTCCTCTCCATGCGCGTGAACCACCGCTTGTACTCCCCATGGGACTTTGAAAGCAATGGCTTCGCGGAAAATTCGCTTCGAATGCTCACGGTGTGTGTTGAGGAGGACTACTCAAGGCGTGTTGCAGCATTAAGGACAGAGTTGCACTCCGGCTTAGGATCCCCCTCAGGGAATGATCCACAGCAACCAATCGGCGAGTTGGCACTCCACCAGCTTCTTTCATCGCTCGTGGAAGATGAAGCCCGGGCGTCCCTGGTGTTTCCATATCACGGGCTCTGGTGTCGCGGGATTGATGATTTATTCGTCGCGTCCCCACGCTACAGCGGGGTTTCAGAGTTGTACCTTAAGCCTGTCCACCCGTCGAATGCACCACCGCTCCGCGCTATCCATATCAAGGAGGAGCCTCACTTTGCCGTGGCGGCCGTCCTTCAGAGGTGTGGGGTACGCCTCCTTCAGAGCCGTCTTGTGCAGCGTGTGAAGTTCGATATTCTGTGGCTTTCAGACGACGCGGCACGCATTCACCACTCCATCTCTCTTATCGTTCCCTACATCCAAACCTTTCTCTACGCTCGCGATCCTGTGTTGTACGACATGAGCTACAAGCCCCTCTCGGAGCGGCTGAGGTCCTTTCGGGTTGTTTTGGGGCGGCAGTGCACTCTGCAGGAGGGGCTCTGGCATGAAAACGGGGCTCTCTACGCCACGTCGTGGGAGTCATTGAAGCTCACCTATATCGCTGCTCATAACACGTTCTACGGTGAGGAAGGGGTCTATACGTCCCAAGTCATCGCGAGCGCTGTCGTTGAGTTTTTTTGCCGCTCTTCACCACAACAGCATTCCGCGATGAACTGAAAAGCGTTGCGGAATCGTTTTTCATGGCCCTCTCCTCTGTGGAAGGGATTGGGAAGTTGAATCAGAGCCGTAATGCCACAGATCGCTCCGAGACAGTTCCTAACGAAGAGTGGACGGAGGCGCTGAAGAGAACGGCGCATAAGCTGCAGCTGAAAAACTTTGCAGAGTATATAGATTCCGATGCCGGTATCACCCATGGGAAAGAGTGGCGCATGGGTGGACCAGGCTCGAAAAAGACGACTACGCTTTTTATTCAACCATCTCACTTGAATCTGTTTGCGGTGTCGGCGACCCCGCCTGTGAGATACTATCAAACGTTCCCTCCCTCCTGCGATGGCTTCTCGTTACCGTCCTTAGCCTTCAAATACGGCGATCCGCGTGCGGGTGGGGGCCGTCGTGCGCTTGAAAGCTCATCAACCCTGGGAAAGAACCCAGCCAACCACCCGATGCCGAGCCTCAGGCTGTTGTCAGCACCGGATAAAAAGGCTTCCTGGCGCAATGATTGCATGGAATAATGCGGATTACATGGCCGATCTCGAATGCTGCGGTGCCTCTCGTGGCCTTCCGATGGGTTCGAACATGAACAAAGTAGAAGGTCAAGGCAACACTTGTGGGCAGCACCGTCGCGTGGGATTAGATAGCAATGAAAAAGAAAATGCCGTGGGAGATAATCTAATGAAATCTAATACAACCTATTCAAGGGGAAATGAAAACGTAGACGATAGCGATGACGATCCAATGGGTGAGGAAGTTATTCACTTTACGTATCCTTCACGGAAAAGGAGCAGGGTGGACACGTCTCCGCATCTTTCTTCGCCATCCTCGTTTGCCTTTGCGAACGCCGGGCGGGCAGGAGACGACGCGGTGACGTACGCGGTGGCCGCGGAGCGGTTTGTTTTCGAAGTGCTCAAAGCCCAGTACGGTGACACAAAATCACATGGAAAACCTACACAATTTATAGAGGTGGTGTGGGTGAATGAGCATGGTGAAAGCGGAATGCCTTATGATATCGTCTTGCTAAACCGTGGTCGATCCTTTCGCGGGACAACGCGCAGTGGTGAGGATCATGATCGATCTCTTGCTAAACCCACTGTACAGGTTGCCTCTTCCAATAGTAGCTTACGAAGCCTCTATGGCACTTCATCCTCAATACCGCGTTGTACGACCACAATGGGTTCATGCGGAAAAGAAGCTAAAACAAAGAATTATGCCGGGCGTTGGGGAACCCAAAGTGACATTGACTCTGATTCTCAGCACGATCATGAAGTTCTTGAGTACATTGAAGTCAAGTCCACATCTTCCAATAATCGCACGGACTTTGAGCTTTCACTTCGGGAGTTCATTCTAGCTGCGAAGCACGGCCCAGCCTTCAAAGTTTACCGTGTTTTTAAGGCCTCCACAAGCGCGCCGGGGCGGATGCATTTTAAGATTTACAGTGATCTCATTAGGCTTTGGATTACCGGAAAACTGACCATTTCAGGAAACATTCGTGTCTTACCAAGTTCGTAAACAATGCCTTATGCAAATACGCTGCAATAAGTGAGAGAGTGATCTCATTATTTTTTTAAGGGATAAAAATGCCCAGTAAATACAAAAAAATGCTAATAATTAAGTTATCCGCTATACCATTTGTCATTTTGATCGCTTTAAACTGTTCATCGTTTCTCTATTTCTCCTTTTTATTGACCCATATCTGCTTTTGAAGATATTGATTTCTTTTCTTCGGCTTGGAGATTTGGAGGAATTACATTTTTAAGATAGCCTTCTTTAATAGGAGCCGACATCGCCACACACTCTGAGACTTAAAAAAAAAAAAATTATTAAAGATTTTTAGTGTTAACTTAAACATATTTTGTTACACTATTTGCAATAGGTTTACTTATTCATTATATCGAGGAATTTTTTCTTAGCATAATCCCGCATTCATTTACTTTCTTGATTGCACATTTTTTTTACATAAAACACGAAACTTGCTTTGTTTCCTTACTTTTCGGAGAAAACCCATAATATTTTTCGACGTTATTCTATGCATGGGATCCAACACGTCGAAAGATAATGGCTGTAAAAAGTTTAATCGCTGCTTTAAAAAGACAGATAAAAATGTTTTCGGGACTGGAGTGCACGTTGGCCGTAGTGGCAATGTCGATCTGTCAGGTCGTAACATGAATTTTATAGGGAATAAAATTGTAAACATGATTAACAATGACGAGCTTCATCGGACTGCGTCCTCCTTAACCCTATCACACAATAAGCTCTATACTCTCGGGAAGGAAATATCGTTATTGACCAATATTAGAGAAATATACTTGGATGATAATAAAATCGAGCGACTGCCGAAGATTCTGAGTGTTTTGCAAAGACTCTGGAAAATGGACGCTAGCATGAATCCTCTGGACTCTTACGACGGCTTCGATGTATTACCGAACCTAACAGCACTGCGATCCCTCAAGCTTTGTAAGTGCAACCTTACCGAAGTCCCCTCTCCTCTTTTTATGTGCAAATTCTTAGAGGAGCTAGACCTTTCCGATAATGCCTGCATCAACCTCCCTAAGGGAGCTTTTGTTGCTTTTGATAAGTTGAGGATGCTGAAAATAGCGAACTGCGGGCTTAAAGGAATCTGTCTTCCCGAAAATATCAAAAGCATAACCACACTTTTGACCCTAGATATATCTGCCAATCAATTTGGTGACTTTAGTGAGGACTTTTTTGGAGAGAATATTGCTAAAACGCTCCTCAGCTTGCATCTGAGAAGTCTGGGTCTCACTTCCGTCCCGCAGGTGGTTGTGAAGCTTAATAATTTGCAGTATTTAGACCTCGCGTCGAATCCGATCCTTACGTTGGACGTGCTTGCGGGGCGAATTGTTAGACGAATTACCACGCCCGTGGGGGTTAATCATACCTCGCGTGGGATTGAACACCTAGTAGAGGGGGAGCCAAAGTACGCCACCGCCGCCGCCGGGAGCTCTCATGCAGGCATCCTGGAAAATCGAAGTGCCAAGGACGACCCCAGCTTCTCCACGAAATCACCTCAGGCGGTAAATTATGAAGACGAGAGAGATACGAACCACGAGATGTTCTCGAATCGGCCGGATGATCATGAAAGCTATAGCAGCCGTATAAGCATGAGCAAGGTTAGCAAGGCCGGGATGATCGCGACGATAAAGCGACCTATTTTGATCAAAAAGCTTTCGCTGCGGAACTGCGGCCTGCGCTCGGCCCCGAAGTACTTTCATAAGTTGACAGAGCTGGAGGAGCTGGATCTGTCGGAGAACTACAACCTCGAGGACCCGAATATGACTCTTTTTTCACTTCAGAATTTACGGGAGCTGAACATTGTCGGCTGCCCTTTCGCGGAAAAACGGAGTCAGACAAAAAATGAATGGTTCGACATCGCGAAGCTGCAAAATTTGAAGGACATTCAGTGGGAGTTGTGGATGGGGAATCACAACCTGAGCCCTTATCGGACTCGAATTCCTATTGAGATATGCGGTTTGCCGTTGGAAAAGATCAATCAGATCGAGCTGCGTAGTGGTCTTTTTGTCGGGGATACTATTGAAACTACCATTAACCTCCTGCGTGATGGATACTTCAAAGTGGATCTTTCTGTAGACGACAAAATTGTTGATGCGTACATAGAAGCGATGAGCATCTTTACACACGCTAGGGAGTTCTTTTTCCCAAAGGAAATCCTTCTCGGCCCCAGCCTAGGAAAGAAATCGAAGGCGATAAGTGGTAGTGAAATCGGCCAATGCCACCTACGCATTGCGCTTAGTCGGTACATTTTTTTCTTATCCATTCAGGCCGCCAACTACGACGCCGTGTTTATTCCCCCACTCGACGTCATGGTTATCCACTACTCTCAGATTACTTTGAATCCGGTGAAGTACTGCATCGATTGCAAGGCCATTGGGGGGCGTATTCTCGACTGCAATTACCGCTCTTTTTTCCTAGAGGTTCAGAAAAACCCCGAGGCGGCGATGAAGGCGGTGGCATCGAGTAAAATTATATGGAATTTAATGGTACGCTCGGTGTATAAAGAGCTGGCCTGGATGCGGTACGACTTTTGGGCTCGTCGGGCGCGAAATCCTCCTAGCACGGCCTCGCCAAGTGCCCTACCCGGGCCGGACTCCGACCCCGCTAGCAGATCCGAGGATAACAACCTCATGCGATTTCTCTACCTCTACGAGAACCCGGTTGGCCAGGCGAGCGAGACCCTTCTGGAGGACTTCAAGCAACTTTGCAGGATGGATACCGTCGGGGATCTTACTAAAATCATTGACCTCTCTATTACGTCTCACTTTTTCGATCAGGGCAACGAGGTGTTTTCGAAAAACGTGGAGGAGTTCTTCCGCTGCAATGACAGCTTTCTCGAGCACAGGTCGACTCTCTGCCAGCTTAGTTGGGATTGGACGCGCTACCTGAAGTATCTCACACTCTACGCCTATCAAATTTCGTTAAAGTCTGCCTTTGTCATCAGCCCACATGGCGCGGAGACCACTACGGATGCCAACGGTAGTATATACCTTTCACTTTGCCCGGAAAAGAGTACGTCGATCCTGGGGCCGCACTATGACACCTTGCAGAACGTCAGCTTTGCGAACCCGGATAAATATCTTCCAATTCCCCCACAGGAGGCGAACTCGCATAACAACGTGTTCACTCTTCCTCTGCAGTCGAGTATGGTCTTCTGCCCTGGTCGAGGACCCCCCTCCACCCCCCAGAGTGGCCTCCCGCCGAACGTGCAGAGCGCTATTAAACGCTTTAAAACAAGCCCAGTCCCGACGATGGCGATTACGCTGCTTTTACACGCCCATCGGACCTCGCATAATCGCTATTTTCATACCCTTTCGCTTCTTGGCCTTGAGAACGTCAACATCTCCTGGCAGGAAAGCGAGGAGAACATTCAGGCTACCAAGACGGCCTGGAAGGCCCTCTACAACGAGGTTTACGTCAGCGATGCCTACGATTTCACCTTAGGGGAGACACGATCCGGCCCGGGATTTTTTTCTGGCTCCCCTAAGCCAGCCAGCCGCTCGGGGATCCCATCTTTTTACTCGGCTTTTGATCCTCCTAATATTAACACGCATCATAATAATAGCTCTCTCTCTGTTTTCTCCACTAGCCCGGATCTGCGGGAGTTTAGTTTGTACTGCCCACACGCCCGGCCTTCAGACTCGATTTTGGTTAAGCACTCAGGAAAAAAGGCGACGACAGGCTCGAAGAAGGTCACGTTTTGCACTGGGATTGATCACTAGACGCTGCATTTTCTCTCTAAATGAAGGAATAAATGAAATAAGTATACATATTTACATATCTATATAAATTTTATAGATAAATATGTGTATGTATATGAGGCCCATGATTTCCACGCATAGCGATACAGCAGGGCGCGGATTGCCTCAGGAAGTTCCCAAAATCTCATCACATGGTTCTGGCATTCATGTAAATGAGGAACCTTTTTAAATTCTGATACCAGCAAATGGAAAATTGAAATATGCATGTAGTATCAACAAGTATCTGCTCAAATAGATTGGCATAAACTTTATTTACATTAATAATCAATAGTCGCACCCACACTTATATGTTAATCTATGGGGTTGAATACACCAGTAATCCTTTGTGTTTTTTTTTACTATTTTTGAGTAATTTTTTCCTTTTTATTAAATCAACAGCTCGTTGTTCATTCTTTAAAAATGACGAGAGACAATTTGTCAAACACACTAAAGGGTGATTATATATTCAAACCATAAGGTGCCGGTCGTTTACAAAGGTTGTAATAGTAAGAACGTCTTCAACCCAAAGAGAGCGGAAAAAGATGTAATAGTTCAATAATCGAACGGAAAAGAAATCTTTTCTTTATATTGCTTTCCATTCCTTTTTTTCTTATTTACTCTTTTACAATTCTTGTTTCCGTTCTCCTTTGGTTTTTTTGAGTGTTTCTTTGAAATTTGTATAAACATTCTCATTGGCTTTTTTTCCCCTCCAAAAAAGAAAAGTATTTTATTGAAGGTAATTAACTCTTTTCAATAGTTGTGGTTGCTATGTGTGTGAGGTTGATGCATCTTTTGAGTGGCTTCGTATTATACTAAGGAACAAATTTTAAATGCTACTAATGGATTATTGTTGATTCTTTCTTGCGTGCTTTTTTCCCCTTGCTTGGTGCGCGCTCTTTTGCCTATGTCGTGTAAATGGGTTTGCACACTTTTTATCGCTTATCAATTATATTCATATTTAGACCCATAGCTTCGATATTTTTTTAAAAAATTCTTCCCTTCTTTGAAGGGTTTAATTGTGAAGATTTTTCATCTATATGTGCTACTCTCACCCCCCCCTTTGGTGTTTAGCTCTCTGCAAAAAAAAAAAAAAAGAAGGATAAAACGTAATAAAAGGGATCACTCTTTTTTTATCTTTATACTCACCTCACTAACAAAAGAAAACAACAACAAGGTAAATAGTAATAGTGTCAAACATATAGAATACACGATACATACATCTATTATTATTATTATTGTATTTTATTATTATTATCAATATATATATATATATGCTGGAACTAAAAAAACCCAAGGTGTTAGCCTCTGGCACGCGTGGCACCACGGCCAAGTCTGAGAAGCCGCGTCGTAGCCCTTCCGCGACGACGACGCCTAGTAGAAAAACCGCCCCCAAGGCCACCTTTTCGTCCCTCACCCCCATCACCACCCTCCGCGAGCTTCTAAGGAATCCCGTGAAGGCAAAAAGCCCCGCGGCGTCGGCAGTCGTGGACCCCCGAGGAGGGGGAGGAAGAGGAAGTAAAGGCGGGAGTCTTCTGAAAAAGTCCTCTCCTTCGTCCTCCTTGCGAAAGGCCCCTCACCCCGCCTCCCTTGTCCGCTTGGATGCTCCGCGGAGGCTCACAGAGCGGGCCTCGCGGCCCTCGCTCACCTTCCGGGACGCCCCTTCCATGGCGGAGCCCCTTTCGACGCCTGAAAATACCTGTCTAACGCCCCCTGCCAAGCCTATCGATAAACCAACCACACCATCAGCAGCGGCAGTGAAAAATCTTGCAAGGGCGGAATCCTCCACGTATTCGCTGCCGGGATTTCCTTCGGCGCTGAGCTACGGCCACGGCTCCGCCTGCGGCTACCTCGCCACGACAGCCACCAGC